>NTPY01000635.1:2219767-2254700 GCA_002922825.1 Brachionus calyciflorus | reverse complement strand
ATTATCAGAAATAGTCTGAGGTAAAATAAAAAAAATTTTGGGGAGCCCAATAACGTTATTATACTACAAATTTTTGTTCATTTTAATTAAATAATGCAAAAAAAGACTAATGTTTTAAACTTTCCGGAACCACTGTATACTTTTTGTTTTTCTTTGTTTCGATATAATTTTTTTAATTTTTTTAAAAATTTTTTGGATTGTTTTAATTTATTTAAAATAAAAATGTTTTATTTTTTTTAAATTTGTTTTCGATTTTCGTATTGATTTTAATTTTTTTAATTTTTAAAACTGTTTTTTCATTTTTTTTATATTTCTTAATAGTTAGTTAGTATTTTTATTTTTGATTTTTAACCCTTTTTTAAATTTTTTTTTAATTGCTTTTTAGTTTTCTTATTGTTTTTTTTATTAACTTACATTATTACAAAAAAAAACATTTATTTTAAATTGTTTTACATTATTTACAAAGGAAAATATCCTTAAAAATATTATTAACGATCAGCAAGGATCTTATAACAAAATAAATACAAATTTTCTTGAAATCACAGTTTTATTGTGAGATTTCTCTCAATAAATCAACAGTTTCCTCTTGGAAATAATCTGGAAACTCTAACTTTTTTAATAGGTTTCCTAACAGAATCTTAATTACAGAATCTAACAGAATTTTCCTTCAAGATCTTTATTTATCAGAGTTTTTTTTTGAGGAACTTTATTGGGAATCCGGCTGATTCGTGTACAGAACAAGCACATTTTTGGCCTCCTGATCCTGACTTATATTTCCCACCGGAATCCTGAACAGGATCAGCAAGGAATTAGGACCTGGGTAATTTTAAAAATTTTGAGTTTTTTCGATTTTGAGATTCCTGAATAAGATTTTTTAATTTTTTTGTGACTAAAAAAACAAATTTTTGGCTCCAGAGATTCTTATGATCTATTTATTCACATAAATCAACGTTATACTATGTTGTTAAAAGAGTTTTACTGTAGAAAGTAGATCGAATGGCACTTCAAATTTTGATGTGTCTGGTCTTAATCAGAATTTTTTTGTAAAGCTTTCGGTGATTTCAAGGTATTTTCATATCATAAAAAATTAATACGATTAACTCAATATGATTATAATGACTTAAGATATACGTTGTAGTCTTATTAATTAATTTTTAATTAAGATTTTAGAACGTGAATTTCTTTTTAAAAATTTTTACGAATTATGTTCGATCGTTTAAAAAAAATTAATAGCAAAGAAAATTTCTAATAAATATATCGTTATAATTTTTTCGGAAAGGAGCTTTTTAATCAAATGAGACATAATCAAAACAAAATGACAAAATAAAAATCGAAAGTTTCTGGACTTAGCTCACTTTTGTACAAAAGTGCCAAAAATGATAAAAATGAGGCATATAAATGAACTATACATATAAGTAGAAAAATTAAATGCATCAGAATCGATGTAAATTTGTGTTTTTGACGTGATTTTTTTAAATAACGCTTGATATATAGTTTAGGATCAATTAAAAATCTAAATTGTTAATTTAGATTTTGAAAATTTTTTCCTTTTATTCCATTTACTAATTTAATTAAATTTTTTTGAACTTTGCTGTTTTTATAAAATGCTATTTTGATAATGCTATTATGATCATTTTATTTTAATAAGTGCTATTTTAACATTGAGCCTATGTTAAAGTTTTTTGTCAATTTTCTTTTTTTCAATTTTTTATCATCAAAAATAGAATTGCAAAACACTTAAAAAGATTTTAGGTGTCAAAAAAAATTTGGCATAGTGAAGCAAAATTTGCTCCACCTGTTGGCAACGTCCGCAAAAAATTGTGCAATTTTAATTGCGTATTTAAATTAGACTTTTTTTAAAAGTGTGCAAATTTGCAGAAAAAAATTTTTATTACAAAATTTCAGAAATCTGTAAATGCCGCCAAAATTAACTCTAATTTAAATACCCATTTAAAATATCACAATTTTTGCAGACGTTAAATCAAAAGTCTTTTTAAGTGTTTTGCAGAGCGATTTTTGAGCGACTTATGCTTTTTAAATTTTAAATTTTTGTTTTTTTTTCTTTTTTAGAAGAGAGAATGCTAACATCGCTACCATTTCGCATCTTACATTATTAAAACTTGTCTTCTAAAAAAAAAAACTAAAAATTTAATATTCAATAAAAAAAGTATGATAATTAATTTTGTCAAAATAAAAAATAGAAAACCAATTTTATTTTTCAAATAAAGATTTAGGACGAATTGAGGATTGATTTAAGATTTAATCCATTCATAGCAAGACTTCGATTTCTTGGCCTTTTTTTAATGAAATTAAGCATCAAAAAAATCTAATTAAAAAAAAAACTTGCCAAGTGTTAAAAACAAATAAGTCTATTTTTTGAAATAGAAGAAGACCATAAACGAATAATTCTAAATTTTAAAAATAAAGGGGTCATCAAGTGTCTTAAAAAACAGAAAAAAAATTGAATAGTTTTTTATAACAGTTTAGTTACAGTTATGGCAACCAATTTTTCCAAGGAAAATGTGTGATGAAAGTGTATTGTAATTAAAATAATATACAGCTTCTACAAAAAAAAATTCCGAAATACATATGAGGACAAAAGATATAAATGTTTTGAAAACTTAATATTAGAATTTCGGGTTCTATGCAGCATCAATCATTGGATCCTTATGAACTTATTAGTTTGGAAAAATACATAATATGTATGTTTTTTACGATTAAAAGAATAAATTTCTTTTTTTGGAAGGGCTGATCCCCCGTAAATCCTTGCTTAGACAATTTTTAGACTGAAAATTGTAAAAATATTTTTTTAAATGTTAACTGTGTAAAATGAGCATTCTGTAACTCAATAAACCATATTCTGAATGAATAAACATTAAAAAATCTTTACAGAATCGTATATCGAAAATTTGTTGATATTCGTACAAAAATCAAAAATAATTCTGGTACCTTATACATAATTTGAAAAATAAATAAGATATATAGTTTAAAAAAAGAAATTTTTCTCTTTATAAAACAATAAAGAGGACAGCTTGGTGTTATAGTGTTAAATTAATAGAAAAATAATTCCACGTTTGCAAAAGTCTCACAAATACAAATATTTTTTAAAATTTGAACTAGAAAGTTTCAGGTTTTATTTAAATTAAATGTTAAAAATAGAATCACGATTTATCAATAGAAAAGTTCCAAATATAAAGAGAGAACAGATTTGATAATAAATTGCACAGAAAAGTTTAAATTTAAATGAAATTTTAAAATTTGCGACTAATTAGCTATTTTTTAGATTCTATTGACATAGTCGTTAAATGAGTAACAAATCTAGTATAGTATAAATAACAAATTACAACGAAGAGAAACCGAACACTTTTTCAACTGAAACAAACAATTCTCGACACTGTTAAAACGTTCGAACAAGCCGTTAACTTAATTCTTCTTTATGATTATTTATTCAATAATTATAAATTAAATTTTCCCAGATAAAACGAAAGAAATGAAAGCTAATAAAAGACATAACGAAATATGTAACATTAGAATCCGATTTTATGTTAATAAAGTGGTGCTATTACATGATGATTTTACGTAAATTAACGAAAAGCAATTTCTCTCATGCAAGCATTTATTCTTCTTGGCAATGTGTCAACGAGATTCTAGATTACTTATTTTGGGAGTCTTTTCAGGATTTCTGGTACAGTTTCTTTCAATTAGTCAAGGGGTCGTGGTCCTCCTTTTGCGAGTTCTCTGTCTAGCCTACAGTTTTCAATACAATTTAAATCTGGACTGTTAGCTGGCCACTTTAGAGACTCGAGTCGAGGATCACGAATTTGAGGTCAGTTTTGCGAAAAAGTTGAAATTCAACTGAAGCTCACGAAAGTTTCAGTTCATCAGTTCACAAAACTAATACAAAATTTTATTTGTCAATTTTTTATTTTTTTTAAAAGTATTTTGAATTATAACAACATAGCCAGAAGTACTGAAGCTCACGAAAGTATCACTTCACCAGTTCAGTAAAAGTTCAGTTCACGAATTAAGGTAGCTCCCGAAAGAAAAGAATTTTTTAAAAGAAAATCCTCCGAATCCATGATCAACACAGGTTATCAAAATGCACACTCGTAAGGATATTAAGCGTTTTAATACGCAGGGTTCTGGAAACCTCTGTTTCGAATTACTTACCAAAAATAATAAAAAATACAATTTTTTTAGTAATTTTTTTTGATTATATTTTTACTATTATCTTTTTGTGGTTCAGACGATTTTAAATGTGAATAAAAATACTTTAAAACATCAAGCTTTTTTGATCAACCTTATTTATAAATATACCCAAAAAACACAAAAAAAGAAGAAGTTTGAAGGTGAAGTTTTTAAAGAAAAGTTATTTTTTTAAATTCTTTCTAAAAAATCATTCAGTTAAATGCTCCATAACTTCCTTCTATTTTTAGTAAACAGTGTGGTACAATTAGTCTTAATCCAGAAAGATTGACATTTAACAGTAATTCTAATGGAGATCAACTCTGTATTTTGTATGGATAAAAATATTTAATTTTAATTTTCGACTAAATTTTGGCGCTTTGTTTCTCTTTTTTAGTTTCATTTAAAAAGTTTGTTTTTTTTCGTTTTGACACAAACACTAAATTAAATTATAAAAATTTATTCTTCGTTTTATTTGTTTTTCGTTTTTTTTGGGAACAATAGCGCCTTAATTGAACTACTAAATAAATAAGTCCCATGTTATAAAAAAAAAGAAATTTTATATATTTGTTTATTATTAAAACTTTATTTCGCCCAAAGTTTGTTGAAAAACAGAACCACTGTTGATCAGGAAGTGATAAACTTTTTCAAATTCAAGCTTAAAAAATTTTCTAAACTAAAAAATATTGATTTGAAAAAACTTTTTATCTTTGCAAAATTTTAACATCATGAAATGTTCTAAATGCAATCTGCAAAATTGATGTAACAAAATTGTTACACTATGTAGCAATTTCCAGAATAAATTAATCATTTCCTGTTCAAAAGTTATAGCAATTTGAATAAATTGAAATTTACTGTATATAGCCAAATAAATTTAGCAAAAAAAAATATTTTCAGTTTTAAAAAAAATTCAATTTTTTAAACTTTGACTTTCCTTTTAAACTTTTTCGAATATTTAAAAAATTTTAGTAAATTTAAAGACGAGGTGGAATTATCAAAAGATTTTTTTATTATTCTGACTGATATCATATTTTTTGATTTTATCTATTCAAAATTAAGATCTTAAATTCACAGTATTAGACAGTATTTAATTATCAAGGTTTTTTCGTTGAGATATTAATCAATTTACTTTCTTTATTGCGATTATTGCAAAAGTGGCAAGTTATTTTAAAAAATATTACAATTTATTATTTTCACACTGAATTCTCAATCAGTTCAGACTTAATGTGATTAAAGTTCCGCAGTTGTATTTTTAGGGTGGGGTTAACAAAGTGAGGAGAAGTTACTCTTTTATCTATAAATTTACATAAAAAAAGAAATAAATAAATAAAAATCAAAAACACTTTTAAAATTAGAATTTTTCGTATAGTATATTGTGAAAAAGATAAATATCTTAAAAATTAAGTATAACTTCAAGATTAGAATCTATTGATATCGGGTAGTTCTTATAGTTTCAAAGTTCTCTCTTTTTCTAAGAGTTTTAAAGCTTATCTAATTTCTCTTACTTTATTGACATGGCATGTTTTTTTTTATTAATTAGATTTTTTAGATACCTGATTTCTTCAAAAAAGGCCAAGAAATGGAAGTGGTGTTTTTAATGAATTATATCTTAAATCAAGCTTTAATTCGTCTTATATTTATATTTGAAAAATGAAATTGGTTATCTTTTTATTATAGGACTTAATTTACTACTCTTTTTGTATTTAATATTATGATTTTGCGAAAGCTTTTGACATTATTTCACACTCAGCTATTCAAAGAATACTAAATAAATTAAGGTGTCCAGTGACAAGCGGAAACTGGGTACAATCTTATCTAGAAAATAGAAGTTTTAAAATTTGGAATGAAAAAAAGTCATCATCAGAAAAATTAATTAAATCAGGCGTTCCACAAGGTGTTTGTTTAAGTGCACTACTTTTTGCCTTATTTATAAACGACCTTGGTAAAAAATTAAAAAAACTAGGCCCCAAACTAAACTTCGCGCTCTTTGCCGATGATGTGTCAGTTTGGTGTTCTCATTCAAAAATTAATTGTATCAACAAGACCCTACAGAAAGCTACTATGGTTATAAAAAAATTCGCGGAAAAAAGAGGACTTAATATAAACGTTGAAAAATGTAATTATCTGGTTATTGCGAGTAAAACTTTAATCGACCATCTTCCCTTTTTAGTTCGAATTTAAATTTAAATTACATTTTTCAACGTTTATATTAAGTCCTCTTTTTTCCGCGAATTTTTTTATAACCATAGTAGCTTTCTGTAGGGTCTTGTTGATACAATTAATTTTTGAATGAGAACACCAAACTGACACATCATCGGCAAAGAGCGCGAAGTTTAGTTTGGGGCCTAGTTTTTTTAATTTTTTACCAAGGTCGTTTATAAATAAGGCAAAAAGTAGTGCACTTAAACAAACACCTTGTGGAACGCCTGGTTTAATTAATTTTTCTGATGATGACTTTTTTTCATTCCAAATTTTAAAAAACCGAGCACCATACCCTCCTAGGAATTACATTTGACAGTGGTCTGACATTTAAAGAACATTTTAAAATTTTAAAAAGAAATGTGAAACTAAGTTAAATTTACTAAAGATATTAAGCTCGAAAATATACTCAATAAATACAAAATTTCTCCTAACCTTTTACAAAGCACTAATAATGTCCCTTATTCAATACAGTATTCTCCCATTTTCAATTACCTCAAAAAACGACTTACAAGTAATTCAAAACAGAGCAATTCGTATCATTTATAAATTACATCGTATTCTAAATAACATTGCAAACTTAGATCCTATTGAAACAAGATTAAGAAATTTTATGATAAATTTTATAAAAACAGCAATATTACTTAGTAAAGAAATTAAATCAATCGTTGAAAGTTACGACCAAGATGAAGAAAACAAAGTATCAATTATATCTTACACATTACCATTACCGTTACCGTTAACATTACAATTTTCGAAAATAATACCTTTTATAAATTTTTTTTTTGATAAAAAATCGGTAAAAAAATTAAAATAAAATATTTCAAAAAAAAAATTTATAAAAGGTATTTTTTTCAAAAATTGTAATGGTAACGTTAATGGTAATGGTAATGCCACTTTTCGAGGCAACTGCTGTACGCTCTTTAGTTTAGAAAAAGAAAATTTTCAAAGACTTGTCTAATTTCCTGATATAATCCCCAATCAAATTAAGAATGAGATAAACACTCTTAAAAAAATAAAAATAAATAAAAAGATCCTTTGAATTTAAAAGTTACTGAAACATGGACCTTCATAGAAAATTGCTTTAAAAAAATACGCTACTTGGTTGAGATGGAAAAAATATTTACTGTGTAGTAAAAAAATTGTTTTTAATAAACAACTATATAAAATTTTTAAAAACTTGACGGTCTAATGGTACGGTCGTTCCAAAGAATTTTTCTATGATTATCTAACTTTACTATTTTTAAAATAATATGGATTAGTCAAAATTTTAAGAATAAGCTATTTCTAAAGCGATTGGCAAATCACAAAGTGTCGGTGGATGGCGTCTATTAGAACACTAATATGTTAACCGTCTTGAAATTAGAATTTTAAATAGTTTTAAAAACAAGGATAAACACGAATAAAATCCACTACAATTATACAGTGTCGCTATGTTATTTGTAATACTCCTTTAAGAGAAATGAAGGGTTTATTTTTTTAAAAGTGATTTGGTTCAATTAACCATAAATATAAGGAACATAATTTCCTTATATTTTGATAAAATACAAATACTAGCAGCACTGAAAAACAATTTTTAAAATTTTTTTTCTCTCAAGAAAAGAGTTCTTACAGGATAGAATTCGCTTTTCTTTGTAAATGAGACTCGAGAAGTTCGACTCTGCAAGATATTTTTTGGTATTTATAGAATATTTAAATTCTTGAAATTGTCTAAATTAGACATTTTACCAATTTTCGCCGAAATCCCAATAATAACATACCATACCGAACTTTACTTTCGCAAAGTTCTGTACCACTTTTTTGGACAATACTGGAATAGAGTACTACAAGAATTTAAACTGAAAAAATTTATTTAAAATAAACTTAAATATGAAAACCCCGCAAATTTTGCGGGGGAAAAAAGGCTAGATTTCTACAAAATAAAAAATTTTTCGTTCAAAAGTTATAATTATCTCAAGTTACCCATGTCAAAATCTCTTAAAATATCTCATTGAGATAGAAAGAGAAAATAAACCTATTGATAAACATGAGATCATTTCTAGAAAAATATATTAAAGAAAATTATGATATTTTTTCCATTGAGATCTTTAATTTTCCTCAAAAAATCAAAATAAATTTTTTTCGAAAATAAATAGATTGCAAAGAGATTATGAAAAGAGAAAATTTTTATTAGACTTAATGAGAATCAGAGAAGATTTATGTACTATCTTTTTTAGAAAAATATATAACACAGTAAATTTTACTATAAAAAGACATGTTTTTTGTAAAAATTTGACTAAGTTGAATTTTTTTAAAAATATTTCAAAATTAACAAAAGAAACACTAACCAAAAAAAAAGTAATTTTAATTTTTCTAGTTCGAGAGATAAAAATAAAAATACAATCCTTTTTAGGAATTCTAAAACAAACTTTGAAGCTGAAATAAACCACCTTTAATTAAAAATTTATTTTGATTCTTTGATTTAAATTGAAAATTTCACTAAAACAATTCTGATAATTTCTGATTAAATCTCGTTATTTTCTCGTTAAAATCTCATTTGATTAAAATAAATAAAATATAAATAATAAAATCCTTGATCATAGGTCAATTAAAATCACTATGAGAATCTCAAATTTATCTTTGTAGAATCTCAAAAGAACAGAAAATTATTAAAAAAGAAAAGTAAAGATAACTAAGAGAAATAGTAAAAATAAATAAAGAGAAAGAGTAAAGTTAAATTAAGAGAAAAAGTAGAGATAAGCTAGCGAAAAAGGTTACAGAGATCTCTCAAGAAAAAACTACTTATTCTCAATTTGATCTCTGATTAATGATATAAACAGTATTAGACTAATCAAGCTAAACAATGAAAATTGGAAAAATAGTACTTGTACATGTGTTTTCTGGTTGAAACACTACAAATGTTCACATACAATTGCGGTTGCATATCGTCTCAAAATGATTAATTTCAATACTATCTTTATGGATTTACCAATAAGCAACAAAAGAAAGAAAGGTGCTTCAAAAAAAAATTTAAAAAGTTTACAACATCAACCTTCTGATTTAGTATCAGATGAAGAAGAGAAAGGAATAGAAGAAGAAACTATATTTATTTTTTGAATTAATTAATTTTGTTTTTTTTATTAATTAACTTTTTTTTTTCTTTGTACTTTTATTAAAAGTATGGTATTTTTATTCAAAATATGGTTAAAAAAAAAATTTGAGATGATCTTGTTAAATTTGTTACAAATAAAACAAATTAGTATTATAATATGAAAATTATGTTTCTTCTATTAAATTTGTGGTATAATTTACTATTTTTATGGTATTTTTTACTATTTTTATGGTATAAAAATATTAAGGCTCCTCAAATTAGACTAATAAAAGATTTTGGCATGGGTAAATAACGTAAAAAACTACTTTTTGAAGGATTTAAAGTTAAAGCTAAACATTTTCATTTGATAATTTTTCTATATTCGTTTTCAGCGTCCTTGATAACCTAAAAAAGGTCAAAATCATTATCGGAAATTTTTTTACCCCTTAAAAATTAAAAATTACCCCTGATAGGGGGGTCCCCGTGGACCGGATAGGGTCTTACCTACAGCTCTAATTCATGTTGCAATCGAAAGCGGACCTAAAATAATGTAAAAAACATGTCTAACTTATTTTAGATATTACTTTCTTAAATAGTATGTATTTATGCTGCATTGCTCTTTATAAGTTTGTGACCAGTGCGCTTCTTTAGATGTGAACAGAAATAAGATGAAAATAATTCATCCTTTTCGGCTTAAATGATTTGAATGATTTTGCCCTTTTTTATAGTATTTTGGTTTTAGAATTCATCAGATTTTGATTTAGAGGTCATAAATTGTGGCTACCCTAATCGCAAGTTTAATTAGATGCTGAAATTTTTTATTATTTTTAGTCTTGATTCAGTGAATCCTTAACTAAAGTTTCAAAACCTTTTAATGAAATCGCTATATTAAAACAAATAACCTTAGTTAATCATTAAAAGAAGAGAATTATGAAAAGGGGAGGTAAGGAGGGGGTTCCCCTCCTTGTTTTATTATAAAATTTATTTATTTATTTATTTACAATAATATGTTTTTAAAATTAGTGATAGGTCTTAAGAGAAAAAAATACAAAATAAACTTGCATAATTTTTCTTGAAAAATTTACAGAATTTAAAATGAATTATTTTTGTCGTTTTATGTAATTATGGCAATATTTTTCAGGCCAAAATAAAATAAAAATATCCGAGTCGGAGATCTTAGAAAATATGAGTAAGTTTTTTCTATTAAAAATGACGTTCGGTGAATCCGAAAATATACTTTGTTTATTTTGAAGAGTTCTTGTAAAGTAAGTAAATATATTTTTTCGCGATTGAAAA
This sequence comes from Brachionus calyciflorus, assembly GCA_002922825.1. Classification (NCBI taxonomy): domain Eukaryota; kingdom Metazoa; phylum Rotifera; class Eurotatoria; order Ploima; family Brachionidae; genus Brachionus; species Brachionus calyciflorus. Next base: position 2,243,950 of record NTPY01000635.1, on the reverse strand, counting down.
ATTTATTTTGCTTATAGATAAAGGTAAGAAAAGGTAAGTATGAAAGTATAATTCTAATTGTATTACCATTAAACTTGAAAAAAGTGATACTTTGAAAGTACTGGATACTCGTCTTTTATAACCAGTTGGATGCTTAATAGCTATCTTTTGTTGATGCTTAGCAAATAAAATTAAAATGAACATGTAAATTATCCATAAAATTGACATTGTTTGCATAAAAGTAAAAAATATTTCGATATAAACTTTAATATCATATTCACACTTGTTACCTTTTTTAAACAAAAATTAACTAAATAATCTTTTGCAAAAAATTTCAAGTCTATTTAAATAAATTTTACAAGCTTTGAATGGCTCTATAGTGGAAAGTACAATACCAACTAGGCAAAATATGACAGCATAAGTAATACTCAAAATTCGATATTGTTGAGCTCGATAATTTTTATTGCAATTAGCATCTCGATTTATTTCAATCAAATTATTCAGAGTTGATTCCTCTTCAACAACTTCGTTCAAATGCATTCTTTTTATTTTTTTTTATTAAATTTTTTGTTTTGTAAGAAATTTTATTCGAAAAAAAATAAGATTTTTTGAAATTTTTTTTTTTAAATTAATAAAAACTGGTTTGGATTATTTAAATAAACGTTCATGTCTCTTTTAAATTAAAAAAGGTTTCTGTCAAGAATTATTTCTTAAATGTTTTATTTAGCGAATAAAAAAAATACTTTCAAAAAGTTTAAATTAAGATGATTCTGGTTATAAATTTTTGATAAAATTATATAAGTTTTACGATCAAAACTGGTCTTTTATTTTCTTATCAAATTATTTTTTTGCTTTTAATTTAAAGAAAAAATAAAAGAGTTAAATTTATAAAAAATATTTTATTTAGAAATTTTTTTAATTTTTAGGCTTTGTAAATTAAAATTTCGGTAAAAACGTTAAAAATTCGTCATTTCGGTTAATTAATATTGTTATAAATTTTGAAAGATTGCAGATTGCATATCGAACTTTTTTCAATGCGTGCAAAAATTGCATTGTAACAGACTTTTTGAAAACCTATATTTTTGACTTAATTTTTAAAACAAGAGAAAAAAAAATTTCAAATTAAGTATTTGGGCTCGCGCAGTGATACTAGAGCTTATTGTTAGTTAAAAGCGTTTTTATTATTATAACAAAATATTAAAATTAATCTAATATTTAAAATCAGTTAAATAATTAAAATTCAAGCTAAGTAAGCATTCAGATTTTAAATAAAATAAAGTTTTGAATTTTAAATATTTTAGGTAAAAGAAAAGTTTTAAATTAAAAACATTAGAATTATTATCTAACTTTAATTAAAAACATTCAGGATCTTTCTAGAATCACGTTTTATTTCACATACCCAATAAAATTCGTCCCGAATTTTCCAATAAATCATCGCTTGAATTATCCATTAATACCGTGTTGATTCCATATATCTCTTTTAATTTATCAACTAGTGGTCTATTTTTTGATTTAGTTCCAAAAAAGTACTTGTATCTTTGATTTCTATTTTAGTTTTAGTGCATTTGTATCCAAATCCAACTATATGATAAGGACTTTTTTCTAGTAAAAAAAATTCTTACTCGGTTTAATTAAACAAAAGATAGTCTAGTTTGGGTTGGCTTAATAAATAAAGTTTGTGTTATTTTTAGTTTAGTTTGGAGAATAGTTTTAAAGAAAAAAGAACAACAGGAAGAATATAAATTAGTGATGTTGGTTAGTGTTGGTTAGGCGGTTAGCCAAAATTGGTTGCCAAAAAATTGGTTAACCAAAAATTTAGTTAGCCAAAATTGGTTAACCAATGTTTCTATTGATTTAACAAAAAAAAATTTTTCAGATAACCAAAATTTTGGTTAACCAAATTTTCGAAACCAAAATTGGCAGACTTGGTCGACCAAACGTTTGGTTAACCAACATCACTAATATAAATTAAAATTAAAATTGTTAATTTTTCACCTGGCTATTAGTTCGATTATTAGCCAGTTGTTTAGTGAATGCGTGAGTTGTTGGATAAAATCCAAAAATTTATCCAAGTCATATGTATTGATTCCCGCATGTTACCTTAAACAATTAATTATCGTCTAATTTGCACCAGGGGTGCACATTTACTTAACTTTACTAGTAAATAGTAAATTCAACTTTACCAAATTTTCTTTTTTAACTAAATTAAGTAAAGTAAAAATTTACTTTTTCAAGTAAAAAGTGAAATAAAAGTTTACTTTTTTAAAGTAAATTTCAATAAAAAATTAAAATTGCTTAGTATATCTATTTTTAACTAAAAAAAATTATTTCCAAAGTTTCTTGGAAAACTAAATATTTGCAGTTATTCAACCAATTTCCTTTAAAAAAGTAAATTTTTAATTTTCTTAAAATTAGTAAATAAGATTTTTTACTTTACTTGATAAAGTAAATACAGTGGTTGTAATATAAATGTAACGTCAACCGTTACTTTTGACCGTAACCGTAACCATAGCTCAAACATCTTAAAATTGAAAATTAACACGGGTTACGGTTACGGTTACGGTCAAAAGTAACGGTTGACGTTACATTTATATTTCAACCACTGTAAAAGTAAAGTAAAGTGTGCAGTCCTAATTTGCACGCTCTGTCGCCCCGTTTGTTCGAAGTAGGTATGGATACATAGTAAGCCGTTCCGTTCCTGTTAGTTTCAAAAGGTGATACATCTTTCATTAAGAAATTCCTTTCCTTGGTCTGACAATAACTTTTTGGCTCGACCAAATCGGAAACAAATTTGAAAAAGCATCGAGCTGATTCTTCTGCTTTTTTTGATCTTACAGTGGCAAGATAAATATATTTTGTCAACGACTTGATAACGATCCAACGATCCAGGATCTATCTAGAATCACGTTTTTCTTCACAAGTAATTGACTTTACTTAAGTTAAAAAAACTTTGAAGTTAAGTCTATTCATGGCTATGCTTTTTTTAAGTCACATATAAAAAACTCTGCTTTGATATAAAATTTAAGATGGATGAAAAAGAAAAATAATAATAGGTCTATAGTTCAAAATATTTTCGGAATATTTTTATAAGAATAGACAAGGGTTATTTAGATTAAAAAGCAGCCATATTTTAACTAAAGTTTATGATTTGGCGCACCTTACATTAATTTAAGAATTTTCTGAGTTATGAAAAAAATTTAAGGTTTTTTTATATTCTCGATTTTAATCGACGATGAATCGGAATTACTATATAAAAAATCGAAATCGATTAATTACAAAAATCAAAAAATTATCTTTTGAATTTTAAAATGATGCCAGTTTATATGCTAAAAAGATTTGAGAAAACAAAGTACCTTAAATCATAAGCCGTAGTCTTACTCTTTCTTTTCGAGTCTCTCTGACTGCACCTTTCTCTTTCAATGATTTTTATTTTTAATTAAAGCTAATGAATTAATGGAGATCATTTTGTTAAAAAAATATTAATATATGAAGCAAAAATTGAGCTATTATAAATAAGGCACTTTAACTAATTTCAAAAATTTTTTTATAAAATTTATTCAATTGTAAACTTTATCAGAAAATAAAATGATAAAAAAATCAAGGTAATTTATTTTATTATTCAAAAAATAAAAAATTTAACAAAAAAAAAAAAGAAAAAAAGCTCAGAAAATAGGTTCCGCTTAAGGTAACAATAATTTAACAATAATAAAAATAAAAACTTTGAAATAATAGCACCATTCATTAAGGATTTTATTTAACGACCCGAATATCATGATTGAACAAAAATTTTATATAAACAAAAAAAAATAATTAAGAAATTATTTTTTTTCAAGATGACTATTATTTCGTTTAACTAAATTGTTTACAATCTTTGGGTGTTTGATTAATTCCACTTAAAGAATGCTCAATAAAGTCGCCATTTTTTCTCACACACCAACATGTTACTTTACTATCACATTGAGTCGACACAAAATAGCCATCACGATCACATATAGGCGCATAATTACTTAAAGATAAAGTCTTATTTGATTTGAAAGCCAAATTCAATTGATCTATATAAGCTTTTCTAGTGTCTTGATTGAATCTTGTATACACACACTTTGATTTGATACCTTGAAAACATGAACAAAACTCATCGAATGAGATTAAATTATCTCCGTCTAAATCGCAAATATTTCCCAAATCGTTAAGACACGCGTCTGTTGTATACTCTGTAAGCTTTGACCATTCTATTTTGTCCAAATTGCGATTGTGATTGAAATCAAGTTGAGAGAATAAGCGACAAACAGCTTCGGGACAGGAAAACTCAATAGCATTTACTTTGTCTATTTGTTTTTTCTCTTCTTCTTTCAAACTATCGAACATTTCGAATAAATTTATTTTTAGAAATGTTAATCCAATATGAGTACAATTTTTGGAAAGAACAACATTTCGTTTCTTCTTAATTGTAGTCGTTTTTTTAGTGGTAGATACTTCTCTTTTTTTTTTATTCACTTTGTTAACACATTCGAACGGCTTTTTCTTTTCATTTGGTCGTTTTATACAAACTTGATTTGATTTACAAACATTTTTATCACATGGACCTGAGCTCGTGTCGAGTGTTGAATAAACAATTGAATTTTTGTGCGTGTCTAATTTAGGCTTAGGACCCTTTTGTTGATACAAAACATTGACTATTAATTTCGAGCCTGGTGTTATATTATTATTATTATTTTTTTTATTATTTGACTTTGATTTAATCTCGATTGGAGATAATTCATTGTCATCTGTTAAAAATTCATTGAATTTTTTAGCTGTATAAACAAAGTGAACAAGATTCACAAGGATTAACAAATTTCCAAGTCTCATTATTTTATTATTTTTAACAATAACAATACTAACATTTAATTAATTCTATTACTTCTTGAAAAAAATAAAAAAAATTAAATTTAAATTGTTTAAATACCTTGAAATTTTATTTTTTTTATGTATAGAGAAAATTATATGTTCGATGCCAAAAATGTCTAATTGCGTCAAGTATTTTTTGAAATTGAATAGAAAAAAATTTGCTCCAAGGCTTTTGGGAATTGCTCGAAACAGCTAATTTAACAAAGTCATTTTTATTTTTCATGATTTTCTAATTTATGTTTAATTTGATTTCTTAGGATTTTTTGTTAGGTCTATACTAGGGTTTTGATTCGATAGTAATCGACGATTTCCGCTAGTTATTGTTTCGGTAAAATAAAGAAATTTTCGATTATCAAAAATTTATTCGAAACAAATACAGCAAAACAGTTTTTTAAAATGTTAAAAAAATCAAAACAATTTGTCTGAAATTTTTTTCGACACTAAAAATATGAAAAAACTAAAGAAATAAAGCTTAATATATCTTAAACTTTTTTTCTTCAGCTAAAAATGATATCATTTTATTTTAATTCTTGTTAATCTTTTATTTATAAATAAATCCTACTTCAACTTTTCGAAAAAGATTCAAAGAATCTTCTGTTAAACGTTCTTAAATTTATAAAATAACATTATTATGGACTTCAATTGAATTCGCGTCGTTGTTGAAGCTTTAGTCCATGACAATGAATGGAGAAGGGGTACGTCTACGACCCAAATTCGAATATCTATTAAATTTCTAATAAAATTTACAGTTCGTAAAATTTTAATTCGAAAAAATTTTTTTTTTTCGAAAATCATAGCAATTAAAATTTTTTGTATTGACAAAACTTTATCAAAATAAAATTTGAATTTGAAACGAATACAAAATAAAAAATAATAATTTTATATCGAAAATTAAGCAAAATTTTCGATTAAGGGGTATCTCTTTCGAGTCAAAACCCTAGTCTATACAATTGGAAAACTTAAAGCAATTTTTAACAAAATCGGATTTACAAACTAACAAAAAAAAGTTAAAATATTACCAATAAGATTTCTATCAACATTATAGTACAGAGTTGACTTTTTGATTTAGATTTTATAGCTCGTCAAGATCCAAATCCTAACGGAAAGCTTGCTGCTCGCAATTAATTTCAAAGTTTTACATAATTTATCATTTTGTAGGTGTAGTTTAATTAAGTTGCCTACACCTATACCAAATACAACTAATAAGGTTCAAGAACTTCAAAACTTAAGTGCTATCTGAATTTCTAATTTTTGACTTGAAATTCGTAAATTACGTCCTTTGAAACCCTAGATTTCATTTTTTTTTTAGGGGGCTAAAAAAAAAAATTTTTGTTTCCATGGGTCTGAAAATAACTTACCTTTTAAAAAGTTGTTATTATTTCAGACCCAGGTATTCAATGATAAAATTAAAATTTTTTTAAAATCATATATATTCTGAAAGAGCATAAATTTTTCTACATTCTGGTGTATATTTTTATTTAAAAAAAAAGGTTGTGACAATTTTTATTATTGAAAAAAGCCAAAAAAAAACACTTTTTTTTAACTTGAATCGTATGTAGTCCCAGGGATCACTTTCAAGACACCTTTTTTTTTTTTTAAACTAGACAAAATTCTGAACAAATCTATGGTTTTACTTTTTTGAATTTTGGCTTTATTTTTTATAAATAAAGTCTCAAAATCATGTGATTTTATTTAAATTTTGAATATTTGAATTATATTGATAATTGTTCAATATTTTAATTACTTTTTAGACCGAATCAATTTCAAATCCTAAAATAAATTAAATTATTATTATGCCACCAAAGTCCAAATTTTTCCGTTAAATAAATAGACCCTTTTAAAAGCACAGTGAAGTTTCATTTTTTTTTCAATTGACTGGGGAGTAATTGTAATCTTATTTTACGTTTAAATATTTTAAATTTCTAAGTTAACTTTTAATAATAAAAATAAATTTCGAATAGTTCAAAAAATTTACTCTTCGAAGTTTGTTATCGGTACAAATTATTAGCTTGGTCCACGCATTTTTTTTATAATTCTTAAAACTCTTTCAAATCGAAATTTTTATTTTGTTTTATCAAAATAGTTTTATTCAAAAAATATTAGTTTTATATATTCGAACCTTTTTTGTATAAGAAATTCAATAGAATTTTTTCAATATGTAGAATTTCAACTAGTAGATAGGCATTAGGGCAACCTTACTTTATTTTTACTTTATAGGAATAAAAAAATTCTAATTCATATAAACAAAGACCTTAAAAAATATGAATGATGAATCCATATCTAAATTCAATTAAGCTTAAACAAAATTTGAAAAAAAATTTGTTCTTTCAAATAAATATAATTCTATTTTGCCGCTACAAGTAAAAAAAAACTTTACGGTTTTATAAAATGAAAATTTTATTTTTAAAATTCCCTCATCAATTCAGTGTTCGGAATCTTCTAAGATTTACTTCTTTTCTAATTGTAAGTACGCTTAGTAATTTTTAATTTACAATCTTAAATTTTACTCTTGATTACTTTTCACAAAGTGCAAAAAGAGAATTGAAAAAAAAAACAAAATACTTAATTTTATTTTTAAAAATCAAAAAACCAGTATCAATTTAATTAATCATAAAAGAAATTAAAACAAAGTTTAATTGAGATACTCTTAGAAAAAAAATTAGTTAAACAAACTTAAAAACTCTAAAATAAGTTCAACATAGTAAATAGCATGAAATTTACTACCTATAATTATTTGAGAATAAATTCTTGATCATTCGATAATTTAGCACTAGTAAAATTTTGATTATTTATTTACCTCGAATTCAAAATTCAAGTACCAAGTCAATGATTTAATTGTAAAAAAATACTGACTCTAAAGATCTGTCGAATTAATGATACAAATTGAAAATTTTTTGTTTTAATTTAATTTGGCTAGTGATTAATCAAATGCTTAAAATTAAATACCAAAATAAAAAAAATAAATAAAATTTTTAAAAACACTTGAATTCAAAAAATTTTAAATCGTGTATTTTTTTTTCTGTTGCAAGGGTTGTAAGTTAAATTTAAAATCATGTCTTGAAGCGGCATGATTTAACAAAAAAATATTTTGAAATTATTATTGTATAAAATAAAAATATTCTAGACATGTTATTTTTGTCTTGTTTAACTGTAACTAAAAACATTGGGAAAATATTTTGAAATTTTTATTTTAAATCTTACGTAATTTTCATCATTTATATTAATCAGATTAGCTTGTTTTTCTTTTTTCTTTTACAAAAGGGTATCATTTTTCTATGAAACTTCATGACACTAACACTATTTGTTTTTTACATAGAATTTTTATAAGAAAAAAAATTGACTTGGTTATAAACAAATATTTACTCACTATTTATAGGAAATATTATTTTGTAATATCTTCCCAGTCTCTATAAAGTGTGATAAAAACACGTTTAAAATGATCAAGTCACTTGCATTTTAAATGTGCTATATCTTGCATGTGACATTCGTTAAATATTAACATTTGACATGTATTAAATACTAACATGTGTCTTGCGTGAGAAATCGAAATGGAAAATTAGTTTCTCACTAAAATTCTTATTATGTTTGACTTGGATGTCTCTCGTATCTGACTCACGTGGATTTCTTACATGACACTCACTTGAAATTTTTTTCAATGCAAGAGACTTGCATTAATGAATAAGAGAATGGTTAAAAAATAATTTTGAAACTAAAGCTCTCTTAACTTAAAATTATTATCAAATCTTTTGAAATAATAGCTTTAATGGTTTTAGCATTAATAAGGATGATTTGTAATTTAAACGAAAAAAAAGGACTTATCAAATTCATTAGCAGAAACTAAACGGTCAAATGAACAAATATTAGATTTTAACTAATAAATTTTTATTAAAACAAATAGTATATTATCCTTGTCATTCCTCTTTGTCAAAAATGAATATTCAAATATGAGATTACACCTATACCAAAAATTTAAGTGTAGATGCTGCTGTCTTTATTAAAATATTTCTTCAGAGTATTTTTATTAGAATAAACATTAAGTAAATACTGCAAAATTTTTAAAGTGGTAATGAATATTTTTTTGTCATCTTACGTCAAAATCTTTCTGATTAAATGAAGCATTAATGATGTATTTTTAAAAAATTGAATTAATTAAAAAAAATTATTTTTTTTTTACTTTTTTTGCGGTTTAAATGCTGTTTTAATTTTCTCGGGCAAAAAGTCGCATTTATAAATAAGTGTATTACCTTTAAAAGAAGATCAGGCCGGTTTTTTATTTGAAAATTATTTTGATTCTATTTGAGGTAATTTGGTTAGTTTAACGTATTTAAATTTACGAAATTTTTTCTAAAATAAAACTAACTTATTTTCTTAAGTATAATCGACTAATTTGACCTTTTAAACTTAAACTTTATTTAGCAATATCCGATTAACCCCAAAGAAAGGTACCAGATTCTAATACAACAATGGCGAAAAATTCAATAAAAAATTATTTCTTCTTTTGATCAACTGCAAAAAAATGTTTTCTTACTAGAAACCCATTTTTACCAAGTTTTTGTAAGTTTTTAATATAAAATAAATTATAAAAATTAAATCTAACAAAAAAATTCAATTAAAGTCAATTATCTATTAAGAAAGGTTATATTTAACTTGGTATAAAATGGACAGACCAAGCAAGTAGCGTAAAAATACTTATATCGATTAATTACTCAAGTACCGTGGTTGAAATAGGTTTGACTGAAGTCAAAAGACGTCAGTTGACTTATTTAATAAATATATACGCGCTATTTGCATGGCTTCATTAAAAGGCCGATTTACATAAGAAATCTAGCACGCTCTTTAAAAACGAATAAATTTTTTTTGGACAAATAATTTAAACTTAAAAAATTAAAAGAATAGTTACTTACGTTTTATTAGTAGAATTGATTTATGACTAGTTTATTTATTTTTATCGCTTACTAAATAGAACTTTTTTAGAAAAAAATCATTGAGTAAAAAAACTGTTCGAGTACGGCGTGGATTATTTCATTGTCTATCATAAACTTATACCATTTGATTATTAAAAAATTTAATTAATTCAAAATCAAGATTAAAAGCTATTTACGACTTGTTAAGCAAAAATCAAAAAAATAGCTATACTTATTAGATTCTTTTGAAGTTACTATTATTAAATAATTTTTTAAATTACAAATTATTTTTTTTAATTAAAATTCATTAAAAAAAATTAGTTTAAATATTATAAAATTAAATTCGATTTAAGTTCAGTAAAAACAATTCCCATTATATGTGCTACAAATTTACAAATAAAATAAAATAAATTTTTTCTTATATTTTTAAAAAATTGCAATCATTGCATATTTGAACTTTTGAACTTAATAATTCTTTTGAATTATAAAGATTAATTTATAATTCAATTATATACAAGAATAAAAAATATTTCTTAATATATAATCGAATTTTGTTGTTTACTGTGAATCTTAAGTAAAATTCTAAATAATTTTTGCACATTTTTGTATACTTTTATCAGTTTATAATTAATTACTCCAAAAACTAATTTAGATGACAAAAAATTAATAAAAGAAAATTTTATTTATTATTTTTAAATCTATTTTTCTGCACATCTAGTCAAGAAAGGGATTGTTTATGACTGAGACTATAAAAAGAAAAAATTTTGTAGAAATTTAAAGCAATATTTTAGAATATTTTTTTGTTCTAAATGCAATTTTAATTAACATGGGAATTGTATTTAAAATCCTTTTTTAAAATACCAAAAAAATTTAAGTATAAAAAATGATTTTCTTCTTTTAAATAAGCAAAATATTATAAAAAAAGGGCGAAAAATTTCGAAAATTTGAAAAAGAATTATTTAAATAATAAATTAAGATTTTTTTTTCAATAAATTTTTTTTAGACGTGAGGCATGCGTGGAAACATATTGCCCCACGCGTGTCTCATGTTTTTTAAAGAGACTGGGTTTTAATTTTTTTCGAATTTTCTCAAAAGAATCCTTGGACAATAAATTGAGAATTTTATTTGATCTCTCTCTTTTTTTATTAAAAAAAATTTATGTAAAATTTTAGTAACACAAATATCAATTTTAAAAATTTAGTTTTAACATATTTTAAAATATAACTACTTTTTTTAAATCGCCAAATAGTTTTAAATATTCTGAAAATACGTACCGTAATACCTTGCAAACAAATGCATGCAATTCAAATCAAAATTTTAAGAATAAATGCGCCAAAACAAGCTTTTTTTAAAGCAATTGGAAAAACGTAAAAATAATCAATGACATTGTTTGATACTGTTGATTAGGTTCTCTATTAGAATATATGGTAAAAAATTAAAAATTCTTTTATTTTGGGGTGCATTAATTGTTAAAATTTTAGGTTTTAATTCAATGCATTCCTATACAAGGTTTTACGGTAGAAATAATTTTTTTAGATTAATTTATAAAACGAAAATTTCACGGTTATTTTTGACTTTTCTTGATTTGAATATCAATAATATTGTTCAGATGTAAAGGATCTATTAAAATAGTTGGTTTTAATTTTTTCGATTTTTGAATTATAACTGGCTCTGTACAGGAAATTTCAATTCGTCATTTCAATTCATGCAAAATGTTATAACATTAGAACAGAAAGTGATAAAATTTTATCACTTTCTGTTTCGTTGCTACTAAATGTAACAATTATGCTACACACAAAAATATAGGTCTGCAAAAATGTTGCAGCTTGCATACTAAACATTTTTCAATGACGTGCAATTGATGTTCGAATTTTCGCAGACCTTAAATTTTGAGTTTAGCAAAATTGTTACACTTTGTAGCAATTTGCAGCATACTTTTATCACTTTCCGTTCAAATATTTTAACATTTTACATGATTTGAAATGACGAATTGAAATTTACTGTACAGACCCATTATAACTTTAAATCTCGTTAAAAATTTTATATTTATAATATATAAGTAAGAAATTTTAAACGAGAAAATTAGCATTCGAAATTGAATTCTTTTAATTTTATACTAGAAGCATTAGCAATGTCATTTTGACATATTTTGATATTCATTGAATAAAAAAATTTATAAAATCACATTTTTCACACTTAAAATGTGAATAGATTTTTTATTATGAGATTTAAAAAAATATTATTTAAAGAATTACTTCAAGAAACAAGCTCAATACAGTAATTTTCAATTTGTCATATCAATTCATGCTTATTTATAAATAACTTTTGAACGGTAAGTTACAAAATTATTCTGTAAATTGCTACAAACTTTGTAGCAACTCAAAAATAACTCAATACACTCAAAAACATAGACCTGCAAAAAGTCTGTAACAATGCAAAAATTGCACGCTATTGAAAAAGATTTTGTATGGAATCTGCAACATTTTTTTAAGTATATAGCAAAATTGTTACACTATGTAGCAATTTACAAAATATCTGTTCATTTTTTAATACTTTTTAACTATGAATAATCTAAAAAAATCATTTTCAACTTAAAATTTTAAACATTGTAGAAATACAAAAAATAAAATAACGCGAAATTTGAAAGTAAATGCTGATGTTATGTCAAAATGACATATTCAGTGCTTTTTATAATAAAAAATTTTAGTGCTTCTAGTGTTTAAAAAAAATATAATGCAATATTGTCAATTACTAAATATGTTATTTTTTTAATTTTTCAAAATTGAACTTTTTAAACGAATACAAGTCACAAAAAGTCAAATATACTTATTGAGGGATGTTGAATTCTTACATAATAGTCAAAAAATTATTAAAAAAAATATGTTTATTGATTAATTAATTATGCATAAATCTGTTAAAAACATTACTTAATATTATTTTTTACCAAATAAAAAACAAAATGTCTTAAAATCTATTCTGAAATTACCTTAAAAATTATATAAAATTTTTGTTGAGATTTTACATTTTGAAGGTTGATTCATAATGTTTTGAAAAAAGTTCGGAAGATAAGAAAAATATGTATGATAATCAGAACCGTATGAAATTTAGCAGTGTAACCTAGTTTGTTAACTCTAATTTTTTTGAGTTGGGTTTTTTCTATCTTGGTAATAAAATTTAAAATGTCATAAATAAAATTTTCGACTGAAATGACTTAAAGCAGGAGGATTTTTACAAGTTTTAAGTAATTTCTAGCAACCCCACTAATTTCTTTCTCTAAATTGATCTGCCCTCACTTTGATTGTTTTTATAACATTGTTAGATAATGTGGTCAGCTGCTTTTTAGGCGTTGGTTTTTGGTTTATAATACGAAGTAATTTTTTGACTTGTAGCTTCTTGTATAATCAACCCTGTCAATAATCTCAATTCCATGATAATCAATTTTTTGTTCTTGATAAGTTGATAAAAATGAATTATGAATTTCTTTTTTATATTCTTTGATACGATTGCCTAAAATTCTTCAAAATTAGAAACAAAAATATTCTCAAATATTAAGCTTTTTACCATTCTTAATTGATAACTTAAGTAATTAACTTAAAATAACGTCCTTTTACCGAAAACCCTAAAATAATTCTTTTTTTTTTTTTTTTTTTTTTTTTATCATCTTTATAAGACAAAATGCTAACATAAATTTTAAATTTTCTTATTTGATGAAAAAATAAAACAGCATTTATGAAACTTTGAATTTTTCTATATTCCTTTTTTGACTGAAAATAAAATAAAATTCATTCCTTAAAAAATTTATTACACTTTTTTTGTTGGCTCGTTCCTCGCAAATTTATTTTCCTTTTTTTAGAATAGTATATTGACTTTTATAATGTTAATAATAAAATTTAGAAGTAACATTAAATTCCTTAAATGTCTATTAAAAAAGACCACATGTCTATTGAAAGTTTTTTAAAAAATTTTATAAAACATAAAAAAAATGTATTACTTTGATTCGGAAAAGAATGAATTATATATTTAATGGGGGTAATCAAACTCTTTTTATAAATTTTTTTCAATTATTTAAAAAAAAATTTGATGCTAATCCTAAAATCATAATTGACAATAAGTTTTGATTTGATTCTAAATTAAAAAGAAAAAAAAGTAACTTAGTAAAATAGTTACGATTTTTTTTTTAATTTAAAAATATTAATTAAATATTTGCTAAGTTTTAATCCCATTTTATAGATCTCTTGATTTCTATTCACCTGAAAATAGACAACAAATTTTTATATATATATTTTTTTTTAATTCGAACCTAAATTTAAATGTTTTTAAATAAATGATAATTGTGTTTTATAGAGACGAACTTACACAATTAGTTTTTGCCAACACAAATTAGAAGCCGTTAAGTATTTAATTTGAAATTGAGGGCAGAAAATGTGGATAAGAAGCTACACAAATATCTTGTGTTACTAACTTATGCGATTTAGAGCAAAATGAACCACTTAAGAGTCTTCGGTATTTTGTCGAATCGACTAATTTTTCTGTTAATGTAAATATTTTTTTTTACAAATAGTAACAGTGAAAAATATTTACTTGATTCCTTATTAATTATTAAATTACAGACGTTTTGTTTTTTTTTTCTTGAAAAAGTCATTTATTAAAGAAGTTAAAAAAAATGAAAAATTTAATTTGTTTTTCATAACTTTAAAAAATTTTACTGTACTTTACCTGATTCTAATTCAAATAAATGCCTACACAAATAAAGAAGAAGAAAAAAAAACATAAATATTTTGCCATTATTTTACATTTGTTAAAATTACTTAAATGATTTTATTCGAAAAAGCCACCAAAAGACAAAGCTTAACTAATCGAAGTGATTCTTTTCTTTTAACTAATTATTCACAGAATAATTTTTTTGAAAAAATAAGCTAGTTTTAAGAGTTAGAAAAAAAATAAAGCCATAGAATTTTCGCCCGCTTCAAAAATTGGATCTTTAGTGGAAAAAATATTTTTTTCAGATTTTTTGCTCAAATAATTTAAACATTTTGTCTATTCACCTGTTTATTAGAAGGTCTGTATTTTTTTATAGCAGTCGGGATGGAAGGCGAGTTAAAATTTTTTAATGATTTTTTTGGTTTTGTGGAAAAAAAGTTAAATCAAAAAAGGTGAAAAATAAAAGTATAAATTTATCGTAAACTCGCGTATTTAACCCCAGGAGTAGAAAGCGAAATTTCGCTTTTTTCACATGCATCTATCCTATGTTTTGAATTTTTTTTCCAAATACTTTTAATGTTAAAACCGAATTTTGAGTTTTAATACCGCATTTAAAATGCGGTAAAAGTATTTTAATTTAAAAAATAAATTCCAAATTTTTATTAAAAAAAATTAATTTCTCGTTTAAATGCATGGTTTAAAAGTGTTTTAATTCAATTTTTTTTTTAATTTAAAATGTACACTAAATTCTTTAATGAGGCATTTAAATTTTAGATGAGAGTCATCTCTTTTAAAGTAATTTCTATTGTTTCTAATGGAGTAAACTCAAGAATTTGAATTATTATCTCTTCTTCAATGATCCCATATCACCATTTTAATTTAAAATTGAAAAAAAAATTGAATTAAAACTAAATTTTCACTTTTAAACCATGCATTTAAACGAGAAATCGTGGTACATAAGCTAGTTTTTGGGTTTTATGACGTGCATCTCTTCGCAAAAGTATAGAGTAAATTTCCCCTTATTTTGATCATTTTTGTCTTAGGGGAAAACAAAATGTTAATCGGTGTGGATTTTCGATCCTCTACAGTACATTTCTGAAACAAGTTGCCAGTCTGTTTAAGAGGTTGTTTAAGAGAGTCTTAAGAGATTTTGAGAGTCTTAAGAGCAATGAGAGATGTTTAAGAGCAATGAGAGATGTTTAAGAGCAATGAGAGATGTTTAAGACTATGTTTTTGCTTGAGCAAAAACTGCTTAAGACATTTTCAAAAATATTCTCATGAAAATTGGAATAAATTATGTTAATTTTTTATTTTCTACTTGAGAGGATTTTAAGGTGTTGTTTAAGAGGGTCTGTCTTAAGTAAAAAATGCTAGACATTTTCCCATAAAACATGCTTAAGATGATTTTTTTTTGCTTGAAACATGATTAAGTGTTTTTTTAGACGTCTCAAAGAATTGTCCATGGGATGCATAGACCCTCTTAAGATTTGTTTAAAAAGTTGTTATTTCAGAAATGTACAGTATAATAAAACTCCTTTCATTTGAAAAAGAATTCGAAAATCGGAGTAATAATTAATTAAGAAATAATGACAAAAAATCTATTCCGAAAATCATAATTTAAACATTTTCTTAAATAAGAGTAAAATATTACTACTTTAAAACAATTTCTTGAATATGTTTTTAAGAGTATTAGTATTTATTTATACTAGTTTTAAGTCGTAGATTAATTAAGCAGGTTTTACGATTCGGGAGATTTCAATTATTCTGAAAAGTGGAGTTTAGAAAGACATCTTGGCTCTTGGCTCTTAAACTATTTATTTGCTATTAAGTCAAATAATGAGATCCCAACTATTGTTTCCTTAAAATGAATTGAAAATTCGCATGAAAGCTCATTGACATTCTTACTGGGGTTTTGACAGGAGCTGAATTTTTATATTTAAAAAGTCCAAAGATAATTTAATAATAATAATTTTTAAGGTAAATAACTTAGTTAAACAAATTTTGATTTTTATACGGCTTTTTTTAAATCTAGTCTAAATGATTGCGTCGGAAAACTAGTTTTTAAACAAATATTTGTAAATAAATTCAGAGTCTGAAACTGTCTTTAAAAAAAACAGTTTCAGCTATATTTTTTAGTTGTTAGGTATTCTAAAAATATAGTTGTAGATGATTCCCAAAAATTTAACGGAGGAACTAAAATTAAAAAAATTGGGTCTTTTCAATTTAATGATCAGCTAATCGTATTTTTACAGAAAAATTTTTAAGTAAAATTTGTGGGGTTGTATACTTTTTTAACGATCATTTTGTTACGAATTTAAAAAGAGAATTTTATAGCGAATCGTAAAAAAAAAATAAATTTTAAAAATTCGAAAGTATATTTTTATTACGATTCGTTACAAACAATTATTCAATTTAAAACTAGAAAAAAAATGGAAATTAAATATATTCCAAATAATCGATTTAATTTAAAACTATCAAATCAAGATAATACAAATCATGATGGACATGATTTGTGTTACAATGACTTGCTTTTTAAGAGACAAAGAATTAATAAAAAAAACAATCAATTGGCTATGTAAAGTAGTAAATTGTCCGGGTTCTGTAACATTACAAATTGCTACCAATGAAATTCAGCATTTTGTCCAACATGAACTTGTATGGCTACATAAACCATTCACTGATATAGAGCAAGCTAGTAATCAGTTTAAAATTGATTGTAAAATTAGATGCGAGTCTGAACCTAACTTGAGCGCACGACAAATTTTCCAAGACGAACAAGCTAAATTGGCTAAAAATTCATCTGCTTCGTACGCTGAACTAGCTAGAGTATTGCCTAATCTCACTTCGTTAAAACCAGAAGAAGCGTAAGAAAAAAAAAGACCAAATTTACCTAAAGTACGACAAGGCTTTAAATAAAGAGAAAGCTCCGCCAAGAAATAAACTCTATATAACAATGCTTTTAAACTATAAGAAAATGTTGATAAATGGTGATACCGTTTTCGAAACTTATGTTAAATATGTCAGTGAAATTTTCGATTTTTCCAACATTATACGCAACAAGTCGGGGAAAAGTAATATAGATTCAAGTGTGAGTGAATTTAACAGTGAAACGTCCAGTTCTGATGAATAATTATATTCTAAATTAATTAATTAATACTTTTGTCACGAATTTATTTTCGTTATAATTTTTGACTTCTTCAAAAAAATACTTTGGTACGCGTGACAAAATTCGTTTCGTAACAAAAGTATACAGGACCAAATTTGTGAGCAAAAAAATTTTTGATGACCACCTTTACTTTAAGGTTTGAAAAAAATTTTTTCAACATTTTATTTTTTTAGTCAAAAGATACGAAATTCGTAAAAAATTTAAACATTTTAACTTTTTTCTTAAAAAAAGTTTAATTTTAATTCGAACAAAAATTTAATAACTTCTATTAATTCCTATGAAAATAATGGTCTTGTATCTTAAATCCATTAAACAAATAAAACATTAAATAAATTTGCATAAGGAAAAATTGTTGTCTGAACTGAAGTGTTTAAAAATAAAACATTTTTTATTTAAAATAAATATTTACTACGGGATTTAGGTACCTAATTAAAGAGAACATGAATATTTGTCTAGAAATTCAATCTTGTCAAAAAAGTCTGATTTTTAGCTTAGAGAGGATTTTTTTTCACAAAAAAAAAATTATTAGTTCAACAACAAAAAATATTATGTAATTTAAAAAATTTCCTAAAAAAAAAAAAAATAAAATTTTTAAATTGTGAAGTACCTTATTTGGCTATTTAATAATTTACGAAAAGATTTTTCTTTTCTGTTTAAATAATCACTTATTTTTATTTTTGTTAAGCGAACTTAAAAAAACAAGCTAAAATTTTTCGGGAAAAAAAAACCTAATTGAACGAGTGAGAGAAAAAAAACAAACCAGACTTGATTAAACCCTTTTTTTTCAAAAAGAAAATGAAGAATTTTTCATAACTAGAAAATTTTAGAATTCTTACAAAACTTAAAAAAAAATATATAAATTTTGACTGGATCATAAAAGGTCTCATTTTATTATTTGTTGTCTCGTTTGATCACGAGATATCTGGTTATATAATTAGGCTAGGTCGAAAAAGCCTAAAAAACTTTTGATAAGCTTTTCAAGAGGTTTTAAAAGAATACAGTATTAAAAAATTATTTCTATTATTCAATTGAAATTTTTTTAAAAAATTTAAAGTTTTTAAATAGCTAAAAACAAAAAGGAATATTTTTTTAATAAATACCCTACACATTAATGACTTTACACTTAGGATCTAAGTTTATTTGCCTTTGAGATTATAAGAGAAATGTGTTCGTAGATAAAAAAAATCAATGTATTTTTATGATTAAATATTTGAAACATCAATTAGATAATAAAAAATGTTTGAAAAATTTACATCAAGTTAATTTTTTAAAAAACTTTTAAATTCAAATAAAATAGATCTGATTTATTTTTTAATTTCTAATGATTAAATATTGCCTAATCTCTTAGAAAATATAATAAATAGGTAAAGTCTTGAATTTTCTAACCTCAAATAAACTTGACTGTATTCTACTAATTGATTTTGAAAAAGTTCGTATAAAAAAGGTGTTTTCTGTTGAAAAAAGAAAAAGAAACCTTTTTTAAAAGAGAATTTTTCAAATTTTTTTAAGCTTATTTGTTTAAGAGTTAAGATAATAGATTTTAAAATTTAAAATTAAGTTTTTTAAGGATTTTAAAATGATTTATTTGTTTATTTAAAAAAATTTAATCTTCATCTTAAAAAAAATTTTTTCAATTCAAATTCAAAATTTATTGTTCTTTACAAAAAACAGATTTACAATCCTACACTTTTCAACACGGGTTTAGAGAATCAAATCATAATAACAGTCCAAATAATAAACTGAATTATTTCTAAGTGCGATTATTATTTGATCACATCTGTATTCGATATGCCTTTGTTTTCACATTTGAACAAATCCTAAATTAATTCAGTGATGATTTTAGAATCAAAGTAATGTAAATTGATACTACCGTATTTTCTCAAATAATACCCCTCTGAAATGAAAGGAAACACGTTTTAATTTCTCATAATTTGGAACAAGTTTATTTTCTTATTCTTTAATTTCCCTAGGACTTTAACTAAAAAATGGCTTGGAAATTAAGTGAAACATCATGAAAAAAACAATATTTAGTTTATTAAAATGTTTTATCTATTTTAATATACATATTATTTTATTAAAAAAATTAACTCTTTTATCTTTAAGTATAAAAAAAAACAGACAAAAATTGAATACATAAAAAACAAAAATCATTCAGAATCAAGATCAGTTTCTGAGTCTGAAAAATTGGCCAGTTTTATATCACTATAAAATTCATCTCAATCAAAAGAATCAAGTTCGTCAGAGTGGTCAAAGTCATCAATCATATCGACTTGATTTTTCTCTAAGAAAGCTTAAAGTTGAATATGTAGTTCAAAAGCTTGTTTTGAAGTGATCAAAGAAATCACTAATAATTTTTAGCTCTAATTGATTCCAAATTTCGCTAATCCAGCTGATGACTTGAACATAAACAAGCGATTTCAAATTACCAGCGGGATTAAAGCTTTTTTCTTCATTTCACATCGGCTTTTTTGAGTGGACGCATCCAGCTAACATTAGCTGGCTTAAGCAAATTAGTAAAACGTTATGGAACATAGACTCTTCTAATATTGTGCTGACCTAAAACGTCTTTTACTTTCGCCGTTACATGACAAGGAGCCTGGTCTAAAATTAAAACTGGATTTTTCAAATCTTTACTGGCGATTTTAGAAACTAAGCACCGTTTTAAAACTCCATCATTAATCATATCTACATTGAAATTTCCTGTTTTCTTATAAACTTATAAACAAAAACATTGTTTGGGGCTCATAATCTTTCAGTGGATTTACTCTAGGTACTATGATTAAGAAGCAGAAAAGCATACCGAAATACGCGATTTTTCGCTGCCAGTTGTTGTCGCGGGAACTCTTTTTACACCAATTTGATCATAAGTATAATTACATTTGGCATCGAGATAGATACTGGTTTCATCAAAGTTTATGATTGATGATAAGATTGTGCATCGATAAAAATTTTCGCTTAAAAAAGTAAGTACCGGTACGGTTGGCGAACTAAAAAAAATTTTTTTTTTAGTACTGGAACAGATACGGCTACTCCGTTAATTCAGTATCTACACTGACAAATTTCTTACAAGACAATCTCAAATTTTGAACATTTCTTCAAAAAAACAAAATAGATGCAGGAAAAAAAATTTCTTAGAAAAAAAATTCAGTTGATTTACATAATAACTTTACATAATAGCTTAGAAATTTTTAGGGAAAATATAGAAAGCCTTGGAAGATTAGGAGAAATAGTCAAATTTTTTTTAGTATTCCAGCTACACCAGTTCCGTCTGAATCGGCATTTAGTGTAACTGGCGACTGACCTATGATTTTGTACGCTTTACAATTTAATAAAATCTAATAATTTTTATCGAATTTTTTTTCGAAAAATTAGAATTTCGAATTTTATTAAATTTTAAATTTTTTTATTTAGTTTCGTGAATTTTTATTTCAGTTCCGAATTTTTTTAAATCAGGGAGGACACGTAGTGCCCTCCATAATATGTTTTGAAAAAAAAGTGCGAAAATCAAAAATAAAGTTAAATATCATTGAGACAATTATGTTCAAGAAAGTATCCAGCACATTTTCTGAAAGCTCTAAAGCTGATCTATAAATTTACGTAATATCAAAAAAAAAGATTCAACAAATAAAAAAGATATAAAGTTCGAAAGTTTTTTTCAAAAGGTGAGGTGAAATCATTAAAATTGTTTATATGAAAATATATTTTTGAATTAACTTGAGTATTCTTGATAATTTAAACCAAAATCTAGATGTTAGGTAATCACTGGGCCTTATACGGAAATGGATTGTTTGAAATACAATTGAATAAGGAAATTTAAAAAATATCCAACGGGGCCGTATTGTTTAATAGACTGTTATTTAAAAGATTTTATTTAATAGAATTCATTTAATAGATTATCAATTAATAGAATTGTTAATTAATAGAATTGTTTTTAATAGATGTTTATTTAATAGTTGTTTATTTAATAGAAAAAAAAAGATGAGTTGGACAATAAATTTCAAAAAAAAACTAATCACTATTTAATGCTCTTTGCAAATTTACTAGATAATCTTTCATTTCACTTGCATTAAATGATCGAACCAAATTGACTATTCTCTCATCTTTAATTATCGACTTTTTTTTTCTTTTCGATATTTCCCCAGCTGACAATTGTATGTAACGAATATTTTCACTCTTTTCTTCAACTCTAAAGAATTCAATAATTTTAAGAACACTCAAATGCTTCTTGGTATCAGATGATATGCGACTATGCCAAGACTCAACCGAATTGTTCGTTCTTGGCAAATTATCAATTACACGTTTATAAACACTCCATAATGATATAGGAAATCGGGGATCATCTCTAAAAGTCTTAGAACCTTTTTTTAGTTTACCAATATAGTAACTTTCAAAATGTTTGATCATAGGCTTAAAATTAATACTAGCTTGTGATTTTATTAACTTAAATGCATCTATTACTTTGTCCTCTGGCACAAAAGGCAAAGCTTGAAGCCAATAAAATTGGTCTCTAAACGACTTGTATTTTGTGAAATATTCACTCAGACCTTTAACTTGAACGTTTCTAAAAAGACTTTGACACAAATGAAAATAGCAACCATGTAATTTTGTACTTGGAAAAATTTCTTTAATTGCATTTAAAGTAGCCAAATAATAGATTTAAATTTAAAAATTAAAAACAAATTACGTCAAACGTCCCATCGACGTACCAATGCCTATGTTTTTCTAACCTTTTAAAATTCTCTTTGGTAGAAAATAATAAAATTCGTTTATCATCGTCTTTTCTACTATCATCCCAAAAAAATTTAACCCCATTATAAGTATAAGATAATGCATTTGGTATTTCGATTTTATCAAGTGAAGTAGCATTTGGCCCAGTCTAAGCTAATTTGCTCTAATTCTGTTTATTACTTGTCTAATTGAATCAAGGCGAACCATTTGATTAGCTGCACAATCGGGCAAATTAACTTGTAGTTTTTGTAAAATAGTAATAGGATTTTATTGGATAAACGACATAGATAAACGCACTGATTTATAATCTTTAATACAAATTTTCGATCTGGGTTAGGTTGATGATTATGATCTTTTCTATAACCAGAAAATTTATTGAACCCAATTGTATGAACCCGACCACTACACTTAATACTACTAGATGTTGTATTAGCATTTTCACACTTCTAGTGTATAGCTTCTGGTCCGTTACAATAAAATTTGCCCTCGAACATAAATGATGGTGGGTCTTCAATATTATAGTTTTTATCGATCGTACAAAAATATCCACCAAAGCATAATTTGGGATTATTTCTTGTTGTTCAATAAAAAAAAGTCTATCATCATATTCTATCAAATCTTCTTCCTCTTCTTCGTCGCATCTATCTTCCACATTTTTACCTTCATCATCGTCATCGTCATTGTCATCAATGGTATAAGTAACTTCTAAATTAATAGGTTCTTCATCTATTATTGAATATTCTGTTTCTGATTCAGAATCAGAAACAGAATATTCAATATCAAATGTTTGTGGTTCGATATTATCAGCTGTTTGTGGTACAATATTATCAACTATTGATGTTTCAATATAATCAACTGTTAGAGGTTCAATATTAGCGACTGTTAGAGGTACAATAATATTAGAACTTTTTGTCTTTTTATTTAATTCTGTTCTAGGAATCGTTCTTGAACGTAAAATACGTGGGGACCGAGTTTGACCGGAAAGTTCTAAATTTTTGAGATTATTAATTAATTTATCACACATGTTTAAATAATTTTTATTATCTAAAAAAGATGAATAAATAATAAATATAAAATTTAGTTTTAATAATTAAAGAGTTTTTTAATTTTCGCTTGTCTTTTTTTTTTGGCTAATTCTTCAAGTTTCGCCAAACATTCACAGTAAGTACCTTGATAAAAAAAATAAGATGCATTTTTTTTAAAACACGCAATTTTTATTACCATGTGTATGCATAGTTATTAACTCCCAGTATTTATAAACTTTGTTATTAACAAATCGAGCGTCTCGAAAATAGTAGTCATGACCAGGGACCAATTGTTTTGGCATATATTTAAAGTATTTATTTGGTTGGATATAAACTAAATCATGATTGATGATTAAAAATTGTAACCCAGGCCTATCTTGAGGAAATTCAATTAAACAAAATACTTTTTCATCCATTTTAACTAAATCACAAAAATAAATTCTAATATTGCATTTTTTCTTTTTTTTAAAATGAATGCAAATTTGGAAAAAAAATTGCATCATAAAAATTAACATATATTCATCGTCTCTTTTTGTCTTTAAATTAAAGTCTATTAACTAAACTATCTATTAAATAAAAGTCTATTAAATAAACAATCTATTAAATAAATTCTAATAAACAATTATCTATTAATTAACAATTCTATTAAATAAAAGCCTATTAAATAATGTTCTATTAAATAAACATCTATTAAATAAGCTACCCCCTATCCAACAACAAAAATTTTTTACTTTAAATATTTTTTGATTTTTAAAAAAATATCTTGAATCTCATTTAGTCTAGAATAAAGCCC
>NTPY01000635.1:2175828-2193686 GCA_002922825.1 Brachionus calyciflorus | reverse complement strand
TTATGTAAATGGCTTGATTAAGGACTGTACAGATTGTGATTTTGGAGCCAAAATTTATCGATAATTGCATATTGTGACGACATTATAGTTTTATCGCCAATAGCAAGTCATGCTCAATTTTTACTAGAAATAATTAACTGTTACTGTTAATTATTTTTAAAGTTTGTTTTGTTGTTAAATGTTTGTTTTTTTTAAAGGTTTTTATAAAAACCTTTAAAAAAACATGATTAAGGTTTTTATAAAAACCTTTAAAAAAACATGATTAAGGTTTTTATAAAAACCTTTAAAAAAAACATGAGACATGCGTGAAATTATATTCAAACACGCATGTCACATGCTAAAAATTAAAAAAAATAAAGTTCTCGCTATTTTTCCTTGAATTTTTGAAAGGATTTAGTTTACTTGATTAAAATTAAATTTTACCTAAATGAAATTACTTTTAATATAAACATATAAATAATGAAAAATTTAAAGGATCTAAATATTTACCTAATTTTTGGATTGGTTGGAAAAAAAATTGACGGAAGCAAGGCAATACGGTAATCGTATCGTAAGGTAATAAGGAATGTGTAAATAGTCTAAACCTAGTGACATAAATACGATTTTTCAGTTGTACCGTAAACTCGCATGTTCGACCACGGGGTTAAAAACCAAATTTATGGTTTTTAACTCAGTGTTTAACACGGTTTATGGACATTTTTACAGAATGCTTTTAAGTCGGTACTAAAACTGAAATTTCTTTCTTTAATGCGGTATTAAACATGTAAAAAATTTAATTTTTTTTGAATTTGAACATCAATTAAATTTTATTCAAAAAATTATTAAACAAACTATATTTTTTACATGTTTAAAACCGCATAAAAAAGGAAATTTCAGGTTTAGCACCGACTTAAAAGCATTCTGTAAAAATGTCCAGAAACCGTGTTAAATGCGGGGTAAAAAACCAAATTTACGATTTTTAACCCCGGGGTTGTTTGGGCGAGTTTACGGTAATATAATTGTAATATAACAGGCAAATAAAAAATTTAAAAACAAGTAAAGGAGTTCTTATTTTTTATCAGATTGATTATCTAACTTTTTAGAAAAATCTTGAAATGAATGATTGGTGCATTATAATTAATTTTTAATTAAAATTTATTTTGGTAATAAATTTAAATAGTCTAAGGATGGGGAAGTAAATGTAAAAAAAAATTTAGAAAATTTAAAATCCTAAACCAAATGATGGAAGTTGTAATGAAGCACTACCACATGGTGAAGCACATGGTGAAGGACATGGTTGTGGGCATGTTTGAACTGGTACTGGTGTTGGTACTGGTACTGGTTGTGGGCATGGAACTGGTACTTGATATGGAACTTGAACTGGTACTCTTTGTGGTACTGGTTGTGGAATTGGTACTCTTACTGGTACTGGAACTGGGGTTGGTAATGGAGTTGGAACGGCTTGTGGAACTCTAACTGGAATTGGTACTTCAACTGGTACTGGAACTGGTCTTGGTACTCTAATTCTGATTGGAATTCTAACAGCAACTGGTACTGGTACTGGTTGTGGAACTGGGTAAGGTTGTGGTACTGGTACTCTTACTGGAATTTGAACTGGAGTTGGTACAGCTACTGGTTGTGGTACTTGATATGGTAATGGTACTGGAATTCTTACAACTTGTGGTACTGGTTGTGGAATTTGTACTTGTTGAGGTACTGGTGTTGGTACTGGTACTCTGAATGGTTGTGGTACTGGTACTCTTACTGGATATTGTACTGGTTGTGGGCATGGAGTTGGAACTGGATATGGGAATGGTTTTGGACATGGAGTTGGTACTGGAATCTATTTTTAAGTCTAATTTCAATTAAATAATTTTTTCTAAATTTTTATCTAATTTTTACAGTAACGTGTTGTGGTACTGGTACTGGAGTTGGTACTGGGGTTGGTACTGGTACTGGTACCCTGCATGGAGCACATGAGTTATATGAGTCTTTAAAAAAAATTTTAATACTAAAATAAAAAGTTATTTTTAATAATTTTTTTTAGTTTCATAAGTACTTTCGAATGATGGAGCAGCAGCTAATGGAGCAGCGGCAAATGAGGTGGCCAATGGAGCGGCAGCTAATGAAGCTCCAGCGAATGAAGCATCACCGAATGAAGCAGCAGCTAATGGGGCAGCTAACAATGATTGATCGAAGAAAGCCATTATTTTGCTTTTAAAATTTTTACTTTTAAAATTATTGAGTAATAATTAACAATTTTAATTTCACATCAATATTTTTATTCATATTTATAACTAGTATTTTCTATGGATGATTAGTTAAAGGAAATATTTAATTTAAAAATAAAATTAAAAAAATATAAAAATGACATTTATTGATATATTGGTTCTATACTATACAACAACCGAAAAAAATATCATCATCTAGAAGGCTTAATGATTAATAGAAAATTTGGAATCTTTTCAAGTTTTAATTCCTAAATAAATTGGTTTTTTAATTCTTAGGTATCTAGCAATCGTTTAAAATCAATTTTAATGAATATTTTTAATTGAAATTGGCAAATGAATGTATTTACCAATTTGGAAAAAAAAACAACAAAATCAAATTAGAAATATCTTAAAAACTATCTTTTGTAAACAAAAACTTTTTAATTTATTTTTGTTGAGTATAATTTGTATTGAAAAGATGATGTCTCTTATAAATAAATCTGAATTTTTAGAAAAAAAAATATCAATCAAGTTTCAAGTTTTTCAAATCAAAAAACAAAAAATTTAAATACTAAAAATGTTCGGTAAGAAATAATTTTTTATTTTTACTGACCATTTAAAGCTATTAAGTATTAATTTAAAAATCTTAAGGTTCATTTGGTTCATTAGGTTCATTAGCTCCATCATGTGGTTCACCATGCGCTCCAGCTTGTTTACCACCACCACCTCCACCACCAACTCCAGTACCAGTACCAGTTCCAGTACGTGTACCAGTACCAGTACCAGTAAGAGTTCCACACCACGTTCCACAACCAATTCCAACTCCAGTTCCACAACCATACCGCGTTCCAATTAGAGTACCAGTTCCACAACCAACACCAGTTCCAACTCCAGTTCCAGTACCACAACCATGTCCAGTACCAGTCCCATACAGAGTACCAGTTGGTGTACCAGTCCCAGTACGCATTCCATACCACGAGCCTGTACCACAAGCTCAACCAGTTCAAGTACCAATTAGAGTACCAGTTCCACAAGCTGTTCCAGTACCAACACCAGTTCCAACCCCAGTACCAGTCAGAGTACCAGTAAGAATCCCAGTTCCACAACCATACCCAGTCATTGAAAATGTACCAGTTCCATACAGAGTTCCAGTACCAAAACCATACCCAGGTAAATTTTCTAAATTATCTTTTAAAAATACAAGTTGTGTTTATTTTAAACTATTTAAATTTTTTTCTTTTTTTGTTTTATCAAGTCCCAGAAAGATACCCAGTTCCAGTAAGACAACCATTCCCACAACGATACCCAGTTCCAACACCAGTTCCAGTCCCATTCCAAATACCAACTCCAGTACCAACACCACAAAGAGTACCAGTACCAACACCAGTTCCAGTTCCACAACCAGTACCAGTACCAGTCCCACCACCATGCAACCCATGTGGTAACGCTTCATTTGCTGCCCCATTGGCCACCTCATTCGCTGCTGCTCCATTAGCTGCTGCTTCATTGGCCACCTCATTTGCCGCTGCCCCATTAGCTGGTGCTTCATTCGGTGATGCTTCTTTCGCTGCTGCCCCATTAGCTGCTGCTTCATTCGCTGGAGCTTCATTGGCCACCTCATTTGCCGCTGCCCCATTAGCTGCTGCTTCATTCGGTGATGCTTCATTCGCTGGAGCTTCATTAGCTGGTGCTTCATTCGGAGATGCTTCATTCGCTTCTGGATTCGGCGCTTTCTAAACTATTTATCCCTTCTTTTTAAAAATTATAGGTTTTAGACAATTTATTTAAATGGCAATAAAGTTTTTTAATTCCCTTGTTATAATTTACTTTTTTTTAACTTTTACCAAATTTATAATAATTCATTTGTTAGAATTTTTGTCATAGTTTTTAATCTATTTACATTCAATAGTATCAAAGTCTCTGAGTCATCTCGATAACGAATTAAATTATTTTTTTTTTAATTTGTGTAAAACTTTTTTGTGACAGGAGTCGGGACTTGAATCCGGACCGTTGAATCAACAAGATTCGCTAATTAAATCGAAATTCCAGATCCCCAATCCAACGACTCGAACCATTTGGCCATCACCGGCCTTAAATAATCCATAAAGGATTAAATTAAAATTTTTTAGACCAAGCACCATTATTTTTTACTATTTTTTTTTAGACCATTTAATACTTAGAATAGGTTATCAGCGCTGGTCACCTAATTTTTTAGAGGTAATAGGTGGCCAAAAAAAAATTTAAAAATTACTTGACTAAATAATTTATTAATGGACTTCCAAGCAGAAAAATTCAAATTGGTTTTATATCTGCATATCCCATCTTGTGACAATCGAAACGCTACTTTAATTTTATATTCACTTATCCAGAATTTGAGGTTAATTTTATTCAATTGTGTTCAATTTTCATATTTGACCGTCAATTTCATAATTCATTGGTCATATAATTTTGACTATTGCTGATCAACAAATGGGATGAGTGGTCACATAGACTTACTAAATAATAAAAAAAATTTAAAAAAAAAAGTTGTTGGTTCAAAAATTTTATTTAAAAAAATGTTGACTAGATAAATCAATTATCGAAAAAACATATTGAAAAAAGTAAATTTACAATCATTTGGAAGACGATTGATTTCGTTAACATAAAAAAAATACAAAAAAAAACGAGAAAAAAATATAAAAAATAAATTTTCGTATTTTGGCTGACTAGTTGAATTTATTGACTTTATATAATAGAAATTGTATTTTAAAAATAAACAACATCCGGATCGTTTGATCTTAAAATTGCGACATCATAAGGTGGCGGTACTTCATCATTTTGAAATAATTGATCGCTTACTATAACCTGTTCGTTGACACCAATTGGTGTTCCTCTTGGTAAAGAGTTTGAATTTGATGTTATAAGACTAAGGCATCTATACTCTGGGAAAACAACACTTTGTCTTTCCTCCATTGTAAATGCTGTATTAACATGTACAGGCAATGGAATAGTCTTTTTTTGTCTTGGATAAGTACGAATAACTCGATTAAATCGAGTTTTATTTCCTTGTGACTCTTCATAAGACGGTGGTGGACGATTTTGTTTAGTAAACTGTGGTACTCTTGTTTCAATTTGATTACTAACTGTACTTATATACATATTTGATCTATTCAATTGATCAGTTGATAATGAGTCTCTTTTAAATAGACGACGACATCTAATGCAATTAAAACTTGTCCTAGCACATAAATATATTATTAATATACAACTTAATAATATAATACTAGACATTAAGGCTATGACTAGTGGACAATAATCAGCCGTGTCTAATTGACACCATGCTTTGGACTCGCGCAATACATCCTCTGTATTCTCTGTGATTATACGATTTAAAATATTAGTCATTTTGTATTTATTTTTAATATCTAAAAAATAAAAACGGATTAATATTTTTTTTAAATAGATTAGAAATGCTTGATTGGTTAAGTCTGTTTGTAATTAATTTGAATTAAATTGTGCGGAAATGAAAACCTGTTTTTTGTGTAAATTTTTCGAATATTTATATATTCTACACTGATTAGAACTGAGTTGAGAAATTCGCATGTAAGAGAGATAAAGCGATTAAACAAAATAAAAAATTGAAATCGATTAGATAGGTAATTATCTACGCTTTTTTTTTATTTGATAGATTACTAAAATTCGGCTTTCATTTATTTGATGATTAATAGAGATAGGTCAATAGTAATCATCTAAAAAAAGTAGAAGTTGAGTATCACGTATGACATTTCGGTTATAATCAAAAAAGCGTATAATTATCTATGGCTTTATTTTTTTTAATTAATTAAGCTTTTTAAAAAAAAAAGCTTATTTTTTTTTTTTTAGAAATTTATTCACTTTTATTTATTGATAAGTCTGAAGATTATATTGTCCTAAAATAGCTGCATTCCGCAATGAAATAAATTTAAAAAAATAAACTTTATTTATTTAATTGATTTTTTGTATATTTACGTATTTACGAAAGTTATCGTTTAGTATCTCTATATATAGTTGTATTTAGTGTCTTTAAATTGGGACCTTAAGGAAATTAAAGAAAGAAAATAATATCACAATGATACGCTGTTCGGATTCTCACTGAGAGTTTTTTTATTGAATTGAAATTGATCCTTTATCTTAATATCCTAATTTAAATAATTATTGATTTTTGCGAAAGAACAATTTTTCCATGATGACCTTGGACAAGAAAAATTGAAATCAAGTCACTTCAAAGATGTTTATCACTACTTGAAATTTCGACAAATTAACACTTTGTCTATTAGCGTAATTAGTTAGCTTTAAGTTCTCTTAAAGTAATACTTATTTATTTTTTTAAAGAGAAATAAATTCCTTTTGTATCACAATGGTCTTAAAAATATTATTGAGGAATTTTTGTTTTCCATTAAAATTTATGATTAATGTTTAAAATGATAAATTGTTAATTTAAAAAATTCTTAATTATTTTAAGGACCTTATGGGATTAAATATTTTTACCTTTATAAATCTCTATGGATTAATAATTTTTAAAATATATTTCAAAGTTAATTAAATCCAGAAGTATGAAGACCAAAGTGAATTATTATTTTTTTGTTCAGTTACAAAATGGTTCGTAAATTACAAAAGCTGCGAAATACATACATAAGAAAAAAAAGCTCCGGTATCTAATTGTAACTATGTATTTTACTATTTTGGAAACATAACATGCGAGTTATTATTATCTCACCAAATTACTAAAAATTTCATAGTTAAATGGAATGAATTTTATTTTTTTGTAGTATCAAAGTTACAATCAAAAAATTCAATTTTTGCCTAAGATCTTTCTTTTTTTTTGTTTTGTTTTTTTTTTTACTTATCCGGCGGACATATGTACTACGCAAGCTCAAAATTCTCAATTAAAAATAAAGTAATGTAAACAATTATTTTTAACAAAACTCTTATGTAATTATGCAAACATGACTACAATTCATTTTATAAAAATAAAATTTGGCGAACAATTTCTATTAAAAGATAAGGAAAATTTAAGTCCTTAAATTTACTTTTTATTATTTTTTTTAAATCCGAAAGGCCACCCAAAGGGCGATATGAGGGCTGGAGCATCTTCATGGACCTCCAATACTCTATTATAATTTTTTTTTTCTTTAATATATTTTTTATAACACTGTTTTATTTTTATACAATTTTTGTTTTTATTAACGCATTTTTTTTTGATACACATTTTACTTATAACACGTTTCTCAGACCATTTTTTAAGGAGAATGACGTCCTCCCACCGACGGTTACAATGTGCTGCATGGAACACATCCGTCATGGTTCATGTAGAGATTAGAAGAATTTTTATTTTTTTTTTCAACACATTTTTTTGACTGTAGCAAGGTTTGAACCTTTTCTTAAAGATCAATTAATCTCTCCACTGAACCACGCCGCCGCATTACTTTTTATTTATATATTTAAATGGCCAAGAGGTCAGCTGCTTGAAGGTTTAGCGCCCTTCTTTCAGCAAACAAGAATTTGCTTTAATTCAAAGCGAAGCTTTGTATATGCTGTTTCAAATTTACAAAAAAAACTTCAAAAACATTTTTTCATGGATAATGTAAAGAAAAAAGATAAATCACATGACAACCAGAAAAATTGCAAAAAAAAATCCAAAACGTGAGCTTAAGTTTGAAGAATAAAATTCTTTGGAAAAAGCATTCAAAAATTGCAAAAAAAAGGTCAAAACTTTATGCAATTTGTGCAATTAGTCAAAGCTCAGAAACATGGAACCAAGCTAATTTAGATGGTACACTAAAAAACTTCAGACATACCTTTATATTCGAAAGAACTATCAAAAAGACTTTTATCAATTAAGTATCAAGTGACTTAAATTTCATTTAAGAGACCTTGTTCTAAACAATTTTAATTTAATTCCCTATGGAGGTGATAAAGCGCTCCCTATAGTATGATTGAATGTCAAAATTAATTTAAAAGTTATGACAAAAAATTCTGTGAAAAAGATTACACAAGTAAAAAAAAACTATGAATTATTTAGGAAACCTTATAGGAAACCTAAATACTTTCCTATAAGGAAAGTCTAATACTGAGAGCGAATGCAAAAATATTAATTGAACTGAGGTTTATAATAAAATAAAAATAATAAGTCTTTAGGCTCGAATTTAAGAGTTTTAAATTATAAAATATTTAATGAAGCTTCAAACCTTAATATAAAATTGTCTACTAAATTAGGAGAACAGTGTGTCTTTTGTGAAAGGCGTACCGAGACAAGGGACCATCTTTTTGTTGAGTGTTCGTTTAGGAAACAAATGTTTCAAAATCTAAAACCCAAGTTAAACAATAAAAATAGCCGTAATAAAAAGGATTTAATTCTTAATTTAAACTTAGATGTAAGGGATGTCAAAGTTATTTCAATTGAAATGTACCAAAGCTTACTTAATAAGAAGATTTGTACTATTGTGATTCTTTCTAACATATTAAATGAACGGATGTCCCAAATATATATTGTTTTTCTCATTTTTTCAATGTTTATTAAAAATTGTTATTAAAAAGAACTCCCAGTACCTTAAAATCTTGAATTTCATCGTACTTCCAAAATTACTGTTTTTTCTTGATTGAGCTTACTAAGCTTACTATTATTCATAAATAAATACAAAATAAACTTTGATTAAAAAAAAACGCTTGATTTAAAGTTTAATTTTATTCTAAAATGTAGTAAAAAATATATATATAAATAGGAAACTATTTAATCTAGTACAATTTGAAATTGGATCGATCGATTTATTCTGCTTTGTAGAATAATGGCATTGATTGATTAGTTTATTTGATATGTAAAATAGCGAAAAGTCGGATTAAAATATAAATAAAACAAGATAAGCATAACAAATCCATATCAAAAAAAAAATAAAATAAGTCTTAACTAAGTATGATATTTTCTCTTTTTTTTGTTTTTCATACTTCATTAGATTTATCAGAATCGAACACAAAATACCCTTTTTATATCTTCGATGATATTCACACACTAATCAGAAAAATATCACGAATTCCTACAACAACAAAATTTAAATGTAACATAAGTTTCTGAAGAGGATTAAAAAGAGAAGAAAAATTTATTACGCTCATTCAGACGAGTTATTTTTTTATTTGTTTACGAGTGTTTCTTAATTAAAAACTTCTTCTCTATTTTTTTCTGTTTAGTATTTCCTTAAAAATAAAATCTTGAAATTCGATAAGAACTGTTATCATGAAGAACTTATAATTAATCCATTTAAGTTTTACTCGAAATGGTTTTTTTTTTTTTAATTTATCAAATGACAGTACTATTGAGAATAGAATAGAATTATTGATTTTGTGAACTTATCGATTAATTAACACAAAAAAATATATAGAACGAAGAAAACTTATATAGCAAAACTAAAAAAAATAAATAAATAAATTCAACACCATTACTTCTACTACTATTGCCACTTAACGATCAGAAATTCTCTTGATAGTTATTTATTTATTTTTTAAATGATAATTTTCTGAGTGACAGCTGCTACTGATGTTATATTCTATTGTTTTGTGATAAATTTATTTATTTTTTTAAAAAAAGTTATTGTTTAAATTAATCAACAACAGATCACGACTTTTTTTTCTTCTAAATATAAATTTGAGGCCTTATTTAAAAAAAAGAACGAGATTAAATTGACCTTGAAATTTATGCTAAATTACATAACATTTTTTAATTATAAAGTATTGTAAAAATGTTTTTTATTTTTATTAATAAACTTTTTGTAACCTAATTTTATTTTTTATTAAAATCATAAAACTAAAGAAAACTAAACGAGTACATAATTGCTTTCAATTTAAAAAAGAACTCTATTTAGTCATTTTGTAAACTTAAAACTTTTATAACTGAGCGTGATCAATGCTCTTCTATGACCAGAGTGTAGAATAAACCAGAGTTATTTTTGAAAATCTTAATATAAAACTCCTCGATGATCTATCTATGTTCTTTTCAGAACAGAGAAAGTTTATGTAAGCTTTATAATAGTAATAAACAATATGTTGAATAAAATTTTACAATTTTTTATAATTACAGTGCTCATGTGATACGATGTATGCATCTTATTTTACGTAAATTATGGTAAATTTGCGAAATTTTACCATATTTTACGTAAAAAACGATAATCTAAAAAACCTAATTTTTTGATAATTTATCGGTAATTATGGTATTTTACCGATAATTTACGTAAAATTTGATAAAAAAAATTCCGAAAGTTTTTCCGGGAAAAATATGTTGAAAATATTTTTTTTTCTAAAAAAACTCAGTAGAAATTTCCAGAATTTGATGTCCAAAAAATTAGTTGCGTTTGGTTCTAAAAATTATTTTCTTCATATTTATATCTTCAAGTTTTTATCCCCGGAGAAATTTTTGGAAATTTTTTTTAACCCAAATTTTACTTAAATTACCAAAAATTACGGTTTATAAATTACCTTTTTTACTTAAAATATGATGCATTCATCGTACCATAGTTGCACTGTAAGTCGTTATAGAAAAGAGGTACCTAACTGAAAAAGCGCAGCAAACATTTTTGCTAAAATGTAAGAAATTGAATTTTTTTTAGTGAAAAAGAACTTTTGGAACCAAAAAAATATTAAAAAAAATTCCCCATTCAAATATAATGGAACCTCTGTACAACGAACCTCGTTATAACGAACACGTTTTTTTGAAACGGAGTGATTCGTTTTAACGAGGTTCAATTGTACTTTTCTTGATTACTTTTCGTACCACTATAAGTAAAGATATTAATGAATAGGATAAGCCGTTAGATAAGATAAAATGAAAAGACTAGAATTATAAAAATAAATAATTAAAATTTATTTAAAGTTATGCAAAATTCTAAATTGGTTGCCAAAATAGCAAAAACTTTTTTTTAGCTCTGCAAAAACTGTGCAAATTCTTACAAAATGTAAAATTGAATTGAATAGTTTTAGCGGAGCTTTAATTAAAATTTAAATTTTGATGAAATTAAAAATCTATTACCATACAAAAGTTATAGAGAAAATGATATTGAGCACGTGAGCAAAAATTACATTAAACTTAGCTTATCTTAAAAATTGAAAGCTTGATTTTCTAGTAGTCAAAATTTTTACACTTAAAAAAAGAATACTAGAAAAAAAATTTAAGGCTTAGATTTTCTAAGGAACGGGCATTTATTTACAGAATTAATAAATGGGATAATTTTATCGAACCCTTTTATTTGATTGCAATTCTCTAAATTCTAGAGGATCTTTTACACGAATTAGAATCGAAAAAAAAGATGAGGATCGCAGTTTATAAATATTTTTAAAAATAAATAAATAAATCTCTTGAATTCAATTCATTTCCAAAACTTAAAAAAAAAGCTCTTCCTGTTAATCACAAATTAAATTAAATCTTTCAAAAATATTCGAATTTCATTCGAAAATTCGTTCGTTCTAGAAAATCTATAACCAGAACAAAAAAAATTGAAAAAGCAAATATTTCCGAAGAAAACTTTTTCTTGATTGATTTTTATTTATTATTATTTTAAAGGAAGACCAATAGAGCATTTAAATAAAAAACAGAAGAAAAAATTGATAATGACAGATGCTGTTTGTTTTTTAATGATGGCTCATTTAAGAGCAACATTAAAAAACAAAAAACTTAATCCCTAAACTAAACACACAGCAAACGAAAAAAAACTCTTAAAATAAAAAATATCTCTCTCGTGATATATCTTTTTTAATTCAGAATTATGGTCTATTTTTTATTTCTGATTTCGAAAAAATTAAATGATTCGCATGAATAAATTTTGAAAGAATAATTCCTGCTAGTTTTTTTTCTATTTGATTTTTATTAATGTTTTTTAATGAAAATCCAATAAAAAAAAAAACTATGAAAACATGCAATTTAATTCTGATAATTCCATGATCAAATATACTTGAACCGACTCACTTAAACATTTTTATTTTCTATTGAATTATCTTAATAAATAATTCAAGAGTTTTTTTTTTCTGTAAAATAAAATACCCCCAGTAGTGAACTCAACTGTGCTAGTTATTAATTAAATTAATTATTAGCTTGCACGAGTTTTACTCTCTACCATGTTCCGCAATGATGATTCCGAGAAAAAAAAAAGATAAAAAAAATTTGCGATTTATTTTTAGTTATCGAAAAGCCATAGGAAATAGAGGTAAATTTAATTATAGATTTTTTATTCTAGCCTATTAGAACTAAATAGCCTTAATACTTGTATAGATTAATTAATTTTTAATTTAAGCTCAGAGAAGTATTTAAATAAGACCTTTGATCTCGATAATTTGGTTGCATTTTGCCTAAGGCAAATATTGCAATTTATTATCTAAAAAAATAACTTAAAGGGTAAAACCATTCTTATAAGTGACCTAAAATCATTACTTTCTAAGGTAAAATCAGAAAACAATTGGCAAGTTTTTTTTTTAATTAGATTTTTTTTATGTACAATTTTATTCAAAAAAGGCCAAAGAATGGAACTTATGTTCCCAATAAATTTTGCTGCAATTAAAGCCTAAACTAGTCCTTTACTTAAATTCGGAGTTAAAAGCTGTTTATCTCTTTTTATTTTAACTAAATTTTTGACTTGAATCAACGAATCATTTGGTTTAGAAAATTGAAATTTTTGCTTTTTTTCTAATTTAGAAGACAAAAAGCTAACATTGCTGAATCATGTGTGTATACATAATTTATTCTTGTCTTCTAAATTAGTAAAAAATACAAAATTCGATTTTTTTCAAACCATAAGTAAAAGGAAAATATGCCTAAAATAAGGTGGAAAAAAAAATAGATAAACAGCTTTTAACTCCGAATTTAAGTAAAGGACTAGTTTAGGCTTTAATTGCAGCAAAATTTATTGGGAACATAAGTTCCATTCTTTGGCCTTTCTTGAATAAAATTGTACATAAAAAAAATCTAATTAAAAAAAAAACTTGCCAATTTGATTTTTTTTCATTAGTTTTCTGACAAAGAATTTATAATTGTAAAGTTTACAAAATCATAAACGTTAGTTTAGTTAATGTTTTTGTTTTTGTAACAGCATTGTGAAATTCAGTTCAAAAAGTTCAGTTCAATTTTGAAAAATCGAAATAATTTTTTTGGCGTTGGTCTTATAATCGCTCTGCTTATGTAACAAAGTGAAACAAACTATGTTACATAATTGGACAACTTCTGCAAAAACTGTGCAGATTATCTGCAAAATTCACACCATTAGTTTGCAGAGTATTTTGCAGAGTCGGCCCAGTGGTGTAACATAGTTTGTTACAGTTTGTTACATAAGCAGAGCGATTATGAGACCAACGCCAAAAAAATTATTTCGATTTTTCAAAATTGAACTGAACTTTTTGAACTGAATTTCACAATGTTCTTAATAACTCATCTCTATTCTGTTAAAAATATTCCGAAAATATTTTGAATTATAGAGTTAATCAAGTTCTTAAAAATTTGGTTTTTATTTTAAACAATTTGATTCGTAAACCAAAATAAAAATTGCTCAAGTTTCAGAAAACTAAATTTTTAATGAAAAATGACTAAAACTAAGGTTTTTTTACGAAAATACTTCAGAAAGCTTTCGGAATCGTTCTTAATTGAGAAATAAAATTTAAAGATGCTAAAATTAATGACTTGGTGCACCTATTAAAAATAGGAGGTTTAGGGAAGGCTGGTTTTTTAAAGTTTAAGGAAGAAAATCAAGATTCTAGGATAAAGATAAAAAAAGTTAAGCAGTTTTCAAAGTTGGTAAGTTGATAAGTAATTTTAGAATAGTGAAAAACGCATCAGTTACACTTTTAATAAAAGTGGTTCCAATTTAAATTATCTGCATCCTTAAATTTTGCAATTATGAATTAGATGGAATTGAATCGGAAATAAAGGAGCATATTGTCAAATTATTGTCATTTTATAATATGAACGATAATACTTCGTTATGACGAAATCAATCGATATCATCTAATTTATTTTAATCGTTTTTTTTGTTTTAAGATTAAGAATGAGAAACCAATACCATTATTAGAACTTATAGAACTTATAATATTTTTTTATAATATGGTATACTGTAAAGCCGCGTTTCAGACCCAATGGGGTTACATTTGACGAGTGCTATATAAGGCCAGGTATTACATCCGCTGAAGTAGATTTTACTAATTTGAATAAGACCAAGATCTTAAAATTTTAAATATTATCCCTGATCTAAAAATGAATTTTTTTTTTATAATTTTTATTTTTGTGAACCATTTTTATCTTCGATGATTTCGTTTAGATTAACATTTTCGTGAATTAATTTGTAAAGTATTGAGTAAAAATTTGAATTATCAAATCCGCGCATGTCAACACTTCTCTTTAATAGCTCTAAGCTTAAAAGCAACTCTATAAGGGTTTCTTTTTGCCAATAAATGAAATTCTATTTGATTTTTTTTTTTTAATATTTTGATATTTTCAAGAGGTGCTAAGGAATACTGATTTTTAGAAAATTTAAAAAAAAATTAAATTTATAATTTTAGACCTTGTGCAAAACAAAATTTTCATGATGTTATATTATACTAGATTTTTGAATATTTTCAAATGTAACCTCACGGGGTTACATGTCAAGAGAATAGATATCAACAAGTGTCTAAAGCGCGGCATTATGGTATATCTATGTCGGTGCATGAATAATTTGGATTTTAAAGCACTTATGCCTCAACAAGTGAAAGCGGTAAGACAACCCATGTCAAAATCTCATTTGAGATTCTCACGACCATATTCTCATGAGATCTCAGTCCTCATTACAATACATTTACATGTAACTCTATTTGAGATCTCATGAGATTATGGTCACCAATAATTTCTCATGAGATCTCATTGAGATTCTTACAGGGGAATATACCAAAATTTATAATTCAGTTTAGTTGAAGCTCTTTGAAATGAAAGGTTTCTATACATCTCCACTGTGGTTCTATTATAAATTTAACCTAAACCGTCAACCGTCACTTCTAACTGTAACTGTAATTATAGCTCAAAAATCTTAAAATTGAAAATAAGGACTAGCTAATACGAATTACGATAACGGTCTAAAGCTACGGTTGACATTACATATATAATAGAACCACTGTACGTGTTAAAAAAAAAACAAGTAAGGGTCGCATAGCTCCTAGATCAAAGCGCACTAATATATCTTTTTGTTTTATTTTAAAACATATTTTAAGAAAGCTAAAATACTTGTTTTAACTTGTTTTTTTTAGCAGCTTTGAGCCTTTAAAACTGAATTTAAAACTCTACTTCATTACAATTTATGAATTTCCTCAAAGTCTCACATTTTGATGTCTTACATTTACAAAGCTTCGCTTTGAATTAAAACCTAATATTTAAGATAATAATTTCGGAAAATGATTTGTCGCGAATTTTCAGAGATTTGGGAAAATATTATTTTTATAAAAATCAAAATACTGATCGGAACTTTTACTAAATACTCCGGTAACTTAAAATTTTTCGGGTCTACCTAGAACCTACAATGAAAAAACTGTAACTCACAAATAAATAACTATTACCCACATCGAAAAACTCTTACCCTTAAAATTCAAAACTTATTTTCAATATTTTTATCATTAGAAATTCTTGACACAAGATAATTATTAGTCGGATATAATTTTTAAAATTTTAAATTAAATTAGTCACTAAGTATTTACTTTTTTGAAACTTTAATATCCATAAAAGATCCACAAAAAAACAAATTAAAAAATAATCTTTATTTCAAGAATGTTTAGGCCTTAATTCCTCCACAATTTGTCGGCTATGATCTTTAATTCTTTTTTTAAGCTACTTAAATAGATGCCTAAATATGAATTACAACTAAAATCTAATCATAAACTAACTCTCAAATCGATAATCAATTTAACACACAAAAAATAAGCTAATCTGATTTTGTCTTTAAAGTTAAAAAAAAATTTTAAATAATGATTTATTTATTTTTAAGCCTTTTTTTTCAACTTTAAAAGCAAAGGGGAGTCAACACAAATTGAAAAATTAATAATTACCTACTTTTTAAAGAAGAAAAAGATATTTGTTTTTTCTCTTTCCAGACAAGTCATATCTGAAATGAATTTTCCGAGTAGACAACAAAAAATAAATAGCTTTAAAGAAATTAATAAACAAAATAAAAAATTGACTAAAAACATTTGTTTAACTCATGCAAGTCCCCTTAACACAAAATAAAAAAAAAAACAAGAACCCCTTATTAAAACATCTAGGAAATCAATTAATTAAATTGATAAAATAGTTGTTAAAAAATAAAAAGCACTTGATCTTTTAACATCTTGAGTAATTCTTTTTAGTCACAGCAATTGAGTATTTTATATGTAAAATGGTCAATAAATAAGGAACACTATGCTATGCTATTATTATTATAAATAAAAGTAAATTAATTCTTAATAAGCACTTAAGAATATTTTGTTCTGAAGAAAAATAAAAACATGCAATTTAGTTTCTTTTCTTTGAAAATCCAGCTAAATTGATTTCAAATATCTTTTTCTCTTCTTTTTTTTTTGTTAATGCAACTATCTAAACATTCTTTTCTCGATTTATAAAACACGTCAAATCGATTTTGTCTCTCTTTAACGAAAAAATTTAATTAATAAATAAGAAGTCACTTTGGGTTCTTGTATATGCATTTTTTTTTCTTTTGTTAATTGCATTTTATTTTGCGTTGAAATCCTGAAGAAATAATTAATTATTTTTATATAAATATGGTATTAACTTAAGGGCTTCGATTGAGTATTTTCTTGTTGTTGTTGATGTATCTTAAGATGTGTGTAAGATAAATTAATTTATTGATTTTTGAAGTGCCTTACAAAGTGAGTTGAAAAAAAAAACAAAAAATTTTTTTGGCCGAATTTTTAGGGATTTCTCGGTCAAAAAAAAATTTGATAAGAAATAAATTAAGTCATCAAAATAATTTAATTAAAATGCCAAACAATTTCAATGTATATTTATATAAAATTTATTTTAAAAATTCTCTTTACATGGTGTTGTTGTAAAAAAAAAAAGCAGTTAAAAAATATTCAGAACTGCTGAAAAAGCTGCGATTTTCTCAACCAAAATATGCGATGAAATGAAAATTTTGTGGTAAAATAAATAAAACTTAAATTCCAATTCCGAATTTTTGATTCAATTCTTAAATTAAAATAAAATGCACAATCCATTAGAATTAAGAAATAATCTTGGAATTTCTTAAGGCTCAAATTGAAGAACCAAGAGTGCAGAAAATATCTAATTCAAAACTTAAATGATTTTCGAATTTTAACTTTTACAGTCGAATATCGTGATTAATTAAGATTGACCCATATTTTAAAATGGTCATACCTAATCAACAAACTCACAAGTAAATTTAGGACATTCAAAACAAATTTTTAAACACACTTCCTTATTCTCACACTTAAAAAAACTTTTTAAGGAAAACCTCTCTTTGAATAAAAAGACAATAATTTGATGATTTTCTGATTTAGTGAACTATACATCAAAATATTTAGTTAGATCACAAATGATTTTTTATAAAGCAAAAAGATTAGCGATTTTTTAGCTTGAAGGTTTTACTATTTTATTTTCAATACTATTGCCATTCGAACCTGGTATATGAAAGACAAAAATTTAGTTAG
>NTPY01000635.1:2162983-2174791 GCA_002922825.1 Brachionus calyciflorus | reverse complement strand
TAAGGAATCCGAAAAAAAACTTATTTCAAAATAGTTCATATGATACAAAGCCAAGAAGTTGACTTCACTTATCACAAAATAAAAAAATAGAGTGTCAGGTGACAATGATAAAATTATTGAAAGTAATCAAAATATCAGCTACCAAAATGGGTGTTACTAAAACACGGACCACCAAATTTTTAAAATACACGGACCGGACCCAGCAAGGCTTTAAACACTTCTGTCTAATTCCGCCCACCATATTTCTAGCTCAAAATATTACGAGCTTTCACGCAAGACTATTATCTAAGCGGTCGGATGCTTCATTCGTCCTGCATCCTCATCTAAAAAGTTGAAAAAAAATATGATTTTACGGACCCATACCTAACGCCTCGAAAAATACCCGGACTCATTCCGACCACCGATTTTCTTGTAGAAAATCTTCTAAGCTTTTACGCAAGACCTTGAACTACGCTCTAGGATAATTATTTCATTGTCCACGAGCATCAGAAAAAAAGTGAAAAAAAAATTTTTAAAAATAGAAAAATCGGATTATTCACCTAAAAAACAACTCCGCCGAATTCCGACCACCATTTTTCTAGCTTAAAATTTTACGATCTTTCACCCAAGACTATTATCTAAGCGGTCGGATGCTTCCTTCGTCCTGCAGACTTATCCAAAAAATTTTAAAAAAATAAGGTATTACGGACCCATACCTATCCACTCGAAAAATACCCGGACTCATTCCGACCACCGATTTTCTTGTATAAAATCGTCTCAGCTTTTACGCAAGACCATGAACGAATCTCTCGGACAATTATTTCGATTTTCACAAGCGTCAAAAAAAAGTGAAAAAAAAATTTAAAAGCAAACCAGTCCACCTCTTAAATTTGTTTTTCGAAATCCGACCACAATTTTTCTAGCTTAAAATTTTACGATCTTTCACCCAAGACTATTATCTAAGCGGTCGGATGCTTCCTTCGTCCTGCAGACTTATCCAAAAAATTTAAAAAAAATAAGGTATTACGGACCCATACCTATCCACTCGAAAAATACCCGGACTCATTCCGACCATCGATTTTCTTGTAGAAAATCTTCTTGGCTTTTACGCAAGACCATAAACTTACCTTTATCATTAATTATTTTTTATTAACAACAATTTAGAAAAAAATTTAACAAAAATTTAAATTACAGTAAGGATAATATTTTATTTAGGACGAAGGAAGCATCCGACCGCTTAGATAATAGTCTTGGGTGAAAGATCGTAAAATTTTAAGCTAGAAAAATGGTGGTCGGAATTCGGCGGAGTTGTTTTTTAGGTGAATAATCCGATTTTTCTATTTTTAAAAATGTTTTTTTCACTTTTTTTCTGATGCTCGTGGACAATGAAATAATTATGCTAGAGCGTAGTTCAAGGTCTTGCGTAAAAGCTTAGAAGATTTTCTACAAGAAAATCGGTGGTCGGAATGAGTCCGGGTATTTTTCGAGGCGTTAGGTATGGGTCCGTAAAATCATATTTTTTTTCAACTTTTTAGATGAGGATGCAGGACGAATGAAGCATC
The DNA here is from genome assembly GCA_002922825.1 of Brachionus calyciflorus. Taxonomy (NCBI): domain Eukaryota; kingdom Metazoa; phylum Rotifera; class Eurotatoria; order Ploima; family Brachionidae; genus Brachionus; species Brachionus calyciflorus. Next base: position 2,173,250 of record NTPY01000635.1, on the reverse strand, counting down.
CGACCGCTTAGATAATAGTCTTGCGTGAAAGCTCGTAATATTTTGAGCTAGAAATATGGTGGGCGGAATTAGACAGAAGTGTTTAAAGCCTTGCTGGGTCCGGTCTGTTTATTAAAAAAAAATCGGTGGTCCGTGTTTTAGTAACACCCTAAAAAAAACGTCTAAAATTTAAAGTGCCTAATTTAAAAGCGACTAGTTTTAAATTTTTCATTACAAAATTTCGATTTTTTTTTTAAAACAAGCTGCTTTTTAGTTAGACACCTTTTTCTTTAAAAACGACTAAATTTTTTGAAGGCTAAAAAAAAGCGTCTAGTTTTTCCAAAAAATTGTTAAAAAATTCAATTTTTAGAGGCTTTTAAAATCTAGGCGCCTTTGAAAAGTGTCTTGGTCGCTTTTATTTTTCACAATATAAGTTTTTTTATGTTTCGGCATAAAAAAAGCCAATCACTAATTTTTGATATTTTTCTAATAATTTTTTTCTAAATTGATCTTTATCCCAGCACAATTACTTAGGCTTGTTAATTTTCAATTTTTGCAAATGCAGGGTCAAAATAGAATTTACGGTTTTTGACCCAGAGTAATTGCAGGTTTTTCTAGTGATGGACAATCGGTTATTGTTTAACCGATATGATATAATTTTTTAAATTTTCCACTCAAAAACCCTATGAGAATACTCGTAAAATATATCAATCGGCAATTGATTTTTTCGATAAAAGTTTTTTCGATAAAATTAAAACTTTCAAATTTCTATTTAAAATTTTTATTTTTATACTATGAAATTATATCGTGAAATATAATTTGACAGTAAAATTAAAAAATTTCAAGACCGAAAGGATATGGTTTTTCACATTTTTTTCTTGATTTTTTTTTCGAGTAAAATTTTATATATTTTAAAATTTCTTGAAATTTTCAAAAATAATTCACAGTTTTGTAAAATAAAACGTTTAACAATCCTTAAAAACAAACAGCGATTGTCCAGCGCCTGGTTTTAAATTTCATACTGAAAATTACTTTTTGAATTATAAGGAAATTGCTATTGAAACGTACGGTAGTTCGTCGAAATTGTAAATGAGATTCACAAGATCAAAATAAAAAGAAAAAATGTTTATTTCAAGATTGTATAAAACTTTTCAAAACGAAAAATCAAATCATTTTTTTACTAATTAAATTAAATTTGAAAAAAAAATTATTAAAAAAAATTTCTACTAATTAATTTATTAAATAAAAAAAAAATAGAAAATTTTTGCTTGAATAGATATAAACTCTATGCTTTTTTTATACACTAAATTGAATTTTCGCTTGAAATCAAGCGCAAAATTATCAAAAAAAATAAAAAACTTATTTTTCTGAAATAACATAAACATGAACCGTAATAGGATGTCACATAAAAAAAATTTTTTTATTTGATTTATTCGAGAGGAAATTATTTTTTAGGCTCTATATTATTTAATTTTTTATAAGTCTTAAACTTTAATTCTTTTATATTTTCCAATTTTGAATCCAATTTCTCTTCGAATTCTTGATCCTCTAATAAACTAGCTCCAATATGTCTCAACTTCATCATATAGTCTGAATTGTAATGATCCGTATAGTTCATAAAACGCTTATAATCAGTTTGTAATAAACGAAAATCACCGTCTAATTTTGTTCGTATGTCAATTTCTCTTCTTAATTTCTCCTCTGTTTCCTTGAGCCTTTTAAATTATCCAAAATAAAAAAAATTTTATTTAAATTTTTTTGGATACTTTTTTAAAAATTTTTTGTAATTGAATTACTTTTGAAGTATAACTTCTATAGATGCATCATATCGCTCACATATAATTTTAATCTTTTCGTTAGCTTCTATTTCACATTGGTTTCTTGTGCGTTTTATTGTTTCTTGTTCCCTGATTTTAAATTCTTCTTCAGCTTTTTCGAGTGCTCTTTTAATGCAACGCTCCTTATCAAGACGCTCTTCTTCATATATTTGCTTACGAGTCTCTTCTATCATGATTTGTAATGTTCGACGCTTTAATTCTTCAGCATCTTCCCATTGTTTTTTCAAGGCTATTTCACACTCTTCATTCATTTTTTTGACTAGTTCTTTCATGCGTTCTTCTTCGGCCTCATCTCGTAATTTTTCAATTCGTTTCATTAATTTATCATAATCCTATTTAAAAAAAAAACATTTTTATAAAACATTTTATTATTCAAAAATTTACGAAAGAGAAAAAAACCTCTTGCATTAAAATTTTTTCATTTTCAAATTGTTGTCGAAAATTTTCACGAATTTCCTCTTTATATTCTTCAACTTCACGTTCTAAACGTTCTACTTCGTTTCTTAGAAATAAATCATTTTCTGACTTTGCGTCTGTTCTTATTCGTAATTCTACTTTGCGTAATGTTTTATCACCGATATCTATTTTATTTTAAAAATTAAAAAAGAAAATTTGAAAACAGATTTTTTCAATTAAATATTAAAATATTGAATAAAAAATTATCACACAAGGGTCGCAAATGGGGTTAAAACGGACCCCAACTTTTTTATAAAATAAACGATAGCTAACTAAAAGTTATTTCACCTGTTAAAATTTTTTGTTTAACTTCCACAAATCGAGAAAAAATGCCTTTTTAGTAAGAATTTTCTAAAAATTAACTTAATTTTGGGCTATTTTTCGGCATGTTAAAGTTTTTTGATTTTTTGTTTTTTTTGTTTTTTTTTGACCGAAAAAATCTTTCTGCAAAGCGTTTAAAGCTACTTTTAGCGATAAAAAAAATTATTGTCTACTGCAACAAAACTTGCTGCACCTATTGGCCAAGTCTGCAAAAATTTGTGCAATTTTAATTGCGTATTTAATTTAGGTTTTTTTAATGCTGTGCAAATTTGCAGAAAAAAAAATTTAATTGCAAAATTTCAAAAATCTATTAATTAGCTGCAAATATGCGCACTTTCTAAAAGAGCCTTTAATTTAAATACGCAATTAAAGTTGCACAAATTTTTGCGAACTTGGTCAATAGGTGCAGCAAATTTTGTTGCAGCAGGCAATAATTTTTTTAATTACCAAAAGTAGCTTTAAAAGCTTTGCAGAGTGATTTTTTCGGTCAAAAAAAAACAAAAAAAACAAAAAATCAAAAAACTTTAACATGCTCTATTTTTCTTCAATTTAATATTTTATAGACTTTTTATTTTATTTGCTAGAATTTTTTTTATTAATTATGTTACCCGTTTTTCTCGGAATTTTTAATAATGAATTTTATTCAAAACTTAAGAAATTAGTAGTGATGTTGGTTAGTATTGGTTAGCTGTTCGACCAAACATTTGGTTAACCAACGTTACTAGAAATTAGTGAAAATGATTTTTTGATATGGATTTTTTTTTTGAAATCTTATAGTACTTGATACAAATTACATTCGTCCAAATTTTCATAGGAATCTGATAAGCCCTTCAAGTTAAAAATATTTAGGACCGTTGAGTGTTAATTATTTTGAGGAAAAATCATTAAATATTAGACCTTAGAAAGTCCATATTAATAAAAAGCATGAAAATTTGTTTGAGATGACATGAAATAAGAAATGAGTGCATTTGAAAATTCACATGGGTTTGGGTTTAGGCATCTTTTTCGGCTGACTAATTTCTTTAGTAAACTTGAAATTTTTGACTTAAAAAAAACAGAAGAAACTATTTTTTATGTAAGAGGGTGTGGTGATTAGTAGTGATGCTGATTGGTTCTGGTTAGGTGGTTAACCAAAAATTTGTCGACCAAATTTTCAAAACTAAAATTGACAGACTTGGTCGACCAAACGTTTGGCTAACCAACATCACACGCGAATAGTCTTTGAGAGATGAAAATTGATTGATAAAAACAACAAGAATAAAAAAGCTTCCTTTTTATAGGAAAGGGTTAAAGTTTGAATAGTTGAGATCAATTTGTAATATATATCTTTTACTTTTTGTAAAATTTTTTGAAAAATTTTTATTCATTAAAAAATACAAAAAAAGATGAAATCGAATCTCATTCGAACAGAAATTTTTATTTTTCCAAAAAAAGGAAATGGCGTCTAGATTGGTCACTTAGTCGGAATAAACTTTCGCAGAAAAAGTTAACAAAAAATATTTAACTTCATTTTCTATGGAAATCTTCTTTATCGTCGCTTTTTTTGGACGAATTTAAAATCCTAAGCTGCTTCATAAATAAAAGGTAAAAAAAATTTTTTTTTAATGCCTTTTTCCAGACTTTTTCAGTACGTTTTTGTTATAATTGAGACCGAAAGTTTTCGTTAAATCGCAATTTAGAAATAGCCAGAATTATAACCAATTTTTCAGAGATTTTAAAGTGTTTTTTTTCGATAATCCTAGGTAAAAAATTTTTACGGAAACTTAAAAAAAAAATTTTCAATTTCACTAACCTAAAATATGTTCATGTGTTAATTGTAAAGTTTCATTTTTTTTTCGATTATATAAAAATTTTTCGAATAAGAATTCTTTGCGATTATATTTAGACATGCGCTCGCGATCATTTCTAGATAGACCATCAGATCCTCGACTACTGAATATCTTAGTCAAATCCATCCTCCGGGTTAATTATTCTCCATAAAACTTTCGTATATTAAAATTTATACATTAAAATTTCTTTTTTTCTAAGTTAAAAACTAAGATGATTGACAAAATTTAATTTTAAATCGACATTGGAAAAAAAAAGAACAAATTTTAAATAATTTTTTTTTATTTTAAATAAACATACCTTAAAAAAAAAAGTGTAATTTAAATTTTGTTTAACTTAAGTTACTTACAAGAGCTAAAAAATAAAAAAAATAATCGACAAACTTCGATAAAAATTATTACTTGAATAAGAAGAACTACTTGAGAATATTACAATTCAAAAATCAACGAGTTACCATTGGCAACAAATATTTAAATTACCATTTTTTATTTTTTTTAATATGAAATTTTAATAAAATTCATTTGAATTGAAGACCTTTTAATTCCCTTTTTTATTGTTGTTCTTGATGTTGTTGTTTTTGATATGTTCTATCATGACAACATTAGGAATTAAAAATTTTTTATCTCGGGTTTAAAAAGTATTATTACAAGAGATATTTTTCTATTGGTAATTTACTTTCTAGAGAAATTTTTTGATAAAAAAAAATTTACAAAAATTAATTTTGACAAATTAAATAAAACTTAAAAAAGACTGGTTTAATTTTGAATAAAAAATCAATTACATACCGTAAACCTTAAAACCTTTGCCTAGTACACTATGGTTTAAAATTTTCGATCGAAAACATGCTGTAGCAAATAAGGAACTTACGAAACGATTTTTTAAATGCGAAAAAAACCAAAACGAATTATTTCGTGTAATATAAAGGTTATCACTTAAAAAACGGAATGCTGGAACGCGAAACACAAAACTGATCATGCCTAAATACGGAACGATGAGAAAATAAAATACGGAATATGGAAAAGTTAAATTGGGAATAAAACTTTTAAAAAGAAATACTGAGGCGGTGTGGTTCAGTGGAGAGTTTAATTGATCTTTAAGAAAACACTCCGAGATCAAACCTTACCATGGGAAAAAAATGTTTAAAAAAATTAAAAAATTCTAATCTCTACATGAATCATGACGGATGTGTTCCATACAATCAAATGGCCTGAGAAGATTGTTATAAGTAAATATACAGTATGTCACAAAAAGTTAGAATCAAGCTTGATTTTTATTTAAATTGTCTTATTTTTGAAATTTTTCCTGTCGTTCATTTTCTCAAAGAAGAAATCAACCTGTTACAGATTTCTTTCGACTTCTGTCTCATCTTTCAAATTATCTAAAATTTTTAGCCTTTTTTAGCTCTGTGTTATTTTTTCAAACTATTTTTTCTATTTTTTGTGAATTTTTTGGTAATCTTTGCTAAATAAGATGTAATGATAAGTAAATTGTCATAGTTTTTGGCAAGCATGGTCTCAAATCAAAGATAATTTTGTTTTTCATCACATTCGTCGGAAAATTTTTTTTGTAGCATCGGATAATTTTTTTCTAACACGTTTGAAAGTAAATTTTCTTGAACATTATTTTGCTCTGAAAATGACAAAAGTAATTTTTTTTTTGGATTTAGTTGGATTTTTTTCCAGCTTTTCATTTTTTGGGATTTATCAGACTTTAGAAAAAATAAAAAAAACTTGTTGAATTATATTTTTTTTTTGGCCGATACAACAAACTAAAAAGCATACCAAAAAAAACAGTTTTACAAAAAATTTTTGAGAAAGACTCACTTAAATTTCTTCAATAGTGATATCAAAAAATTAGCGGAATGTGGTGAAAAACAAAATTATCTTTGATTTGAGACCATGCTTGCCAAAAACTATGACAATTTACCTATCATTACATCTTATTTAGCAAAGATTATCAAAAAATTGCCAAATAAAATCGCCTTTTTTAAAAAAAAAAGAGGGCATGAATTTGACATAATTTAGTTGTTCCAGCTTAGTCTATCAAAAGCTAAAAAAAGCTTAAAATAAAATATTTATTCACAAAGGTCAAACGAATTTCGCCGTTCTTTTGTTGAATTTAGAATTTAATTTTTGAATGTTTCAACATTTAGAGATAGTTTCAAACTGTGGAAATTTTTTTTTTTACTTCTAATGAAATTTATTTTCAAATTGACTAAGTAATACGACAAATGAAATTAGGTTATTTGTCGTAAAATTAGGGTATTAATTCCGAATATTTTCGATTTAAAATCATGTAATATGTAATACGGTTTTATTTTTAATTTAATTTTTTTTTAAGAAGTGATTTCAGTCTACCTTAAAATAATTTTGCTGTTGACGAGCTTTGAAGTTAAGATGTTTGGATTATTTTGAAGTCATTGTATTGTATAAAAAAAAAGAAAAATTACAGTTATCAGAATCCGCAAGCATTATATATGATGTGACATGAATATTAATAATAAAATTTCAATCTTTTCCATACTAGAGTGTTTTAAACGGCGAAATTCGTTTGACCTTTGTGAATAAATATTTTATTTTAAGCTTTTTTTAGCTTATGATAGACTAAGCTGGAACAACTAAATTATGTCAGATTCATGTACTCTTTTTTTTAAAAAAGGCGATTTTATTTAAATTTTTTTTTTTAGAATTTGAAAATTATTGAAATTGATTTATTATAAAAAAGTTTAATTCACTGTAATCAGCAAAGGAGTCAATTCTATAAGAAATATCAGAATAAACAAAAAATTTGTTTTTAAGTATAGAATTAAATTAATTAAAAATAATCTCGAATTAGATGGTCAAGAAAAAGACTAAAAACCGGATTCATTTCAGTCGATGGCGAACTTTCGTCAATACTGGTCACTAGGAAAGGAGAATAATTTTTTTTTGTATAGAATTGGTATCGGTGATTGATTAATTACATCTAAATTTGGATAATATTCAATCTTATTTCCAACTCTAAAATCACTATAACTTATGAATAGTCTCTTACATAAAATTGAAGCAGCTTTAAAACCGAGTGAGCTACCTTTGAGTAAATGTGAATATAAACTTTTTTTGGGTAAAGTAACTAGAATACATGAGTTTTTTTTATTATTAAAAAATGGTCAAACTAATGTAAAAATAGAAAAAATGGTTTGAAAAAATAACACAGAGCTAAAAAAGGCTAAAAATTTTAGATAATTTGAAAGATGAGACAGAGGTCGAAAGAAATCTGTAACAGGTTGATTTCTTCTTTGAGAAAATGAACGACAGGAAAAATTTCAAAAGTAGAACAATTTAAATAAAAATCAAGCTTGATTCTAACTTTTTGTGACATACTGTAAGTTCGCTTCAAATATTTGTGTATTAAAAATAAATGTATTTTTTAAGAAAAATTGTATTAAAATAAAAAATGTGGAATAAAAATATATTGAAGAAAAAAATGAATAATAAAGAATTGGAGATCCATGAAGATGCTTCAGCTCTCATATCGCCCTATGGGTGACCTCTCCGATTGAAAAAAAAATATTAACTAAAATACGTGTCTGCAAAGAAAAAAGTATGCATAAAAATTTATAACCGGTTTTTTGTGACCAGATATAAATTGATGACCAAAAATTAAATGACAATATTTAAAAAAAAAACTTTTTAAATTCGAATTAATGCAGCATCAATCATTGGATAGGAAAGGGAAAATTCAATTAAAATTCAAATAAATTTTTTAAATCCTTTTTGAAATTATGTTTAGTGCACCATCGAAAGTTTTTAAGTTTAAAAAAATTTTGTTTAATGCTGCATAAAACACAAATATCAAATAAATGATGTCTCTTCAAATATTAGGTACATTGGCTCGATGAATGAATCATAAGTCTATTCATCTTATTCCGTTCTCATCGTTCCGTATTTAAGCATGCTCGGTTCCGTGTTCCGTTTTTTAGGGATATCCTAATTTAAATTAATTAATTTTTTACGAAATAAAAATATCGAAAGGCTTTTTTTCGTAATTTGATTTTCAATTACGAAACACTGTATTTTTAAATTTTAAATTTATATTGAAAATTAAGAAATTGTTTTAATTTTTCTGTAAGGATATTACCAACACGGGCCTTTTTGACGACTCATCCTCTTTGAAGTTTTTGAACGTAAACATCCAAAATCAATGTCAATACTGACCTAACTAGAAAAAATTTGCAATTCTATTTATCAGGGTCATTTTTGATAAGGTTAAGGGTTATAAACGATAAATCAAAACATACTTAAATTATTGATTTTTTTTCTTTAGCAAACCCTAATAAAAGATATAATTTAATTAAGTTTTTTTGATGCTAGTAGTGGCTAAATGTCTCTCAATCAAAAAGATTTCAAATAAATTTGTATTAAGTAACAGCCCTTTCCATATTTCGGAAGATAAGGGTTTGTTATGCTCAACAAAATGAAGCTTAGTTCACAACGAATCATCCTCTTTAGGTTAGTAAGATGAACAATATAATTTAGCAATAAAAAAAAATTTTCCCTACTGGGAAAAATGTTAAATACTTTGAGTTATAAATTTCAAAATTTTAAGTCTCGTTACAAACAAAATAAATTTGAAAAAATATTTTCAAATAATTAAATTTGTATGCTATTGCGTATTGGTTAAAAAAGGTATTGATCATGTTTCTTAACGAATAATAATTTAAGATAAAGAATTATTGGTATTATTTTGTAAAATTATTTATTTTATATAATTGAAAAAAATTTAAAAGCATTTAAAATACAATTAGAAAAAAAAAATTATCTGAAGGAATTGAAAAAAAAAATAATTGACTAAACCATAATTGAGGTAAAATAAATTGGATAAATTTTTTTATAAATTCTAAAAAATAAACAATTTTGTTGTTGGTTCCTTAAAGTTAGTTCCTCTTTGAAGTTTATTGTGTTGTCATTTTGCTTAACATCTCAAGTCTAAGTCTCTTTTGTAAAATTGGACAATACTTTTTGGTATGTACTTTTTCACCGGATGCACCACATTCTGGACATGAATAGTTTCTCAAAATTGGACATGTTACATTACCATTTGCGTCTTTTAAAGTATGACACGTAAATATTTCCTCTGATTCACCATTTGTTTTACAAAATGTACACACTTTAACTCTACCACCCATTGCACGGTTTACAGCAGCTTGACGAATCGCTTCTGACATGTCTACTTGATCGCTACGTTTAGGTAGACTTCTTGGGCTAAAATTAGAAGGATGAAGATTTTCTTGTTGATTACTCGGACTAAATAGAACTTGTCTCGGGCTACCAATAACTGTTCGGTTCATGTTATTATTTAAACAATTAATTCTCAATGGACTCATTGGTGAATTTACTTGAGTTGATCTGAATATAGGTCTTGATGTTGGTGAATTTGAATATTGAAATTGTGGTGACATTAATTGATTAAATGGTGATAGTGATGGAGTTGAGAATGGTGACCACATTTGTGATTGACTTGTTTGGTTTTGATTATTTGTCTCAATGGTTAATGGAGTGAAATTGAAATTCATTTTTTCACAGTGATTTTAAAATTTTAATTTTTTAAAAAATAATTGATGATATTTTTCCTGAGTTTTCAAGTTTTTTATACAATTTTTCAAGAAAAATGTAATTGGTTAATTAAACAGAACAAATAAAATTGTGATAAATTCTTAATTGATTAGATACAAAAAAATGAACAATGAAATCTATTGTATTCTTATTATTTTTATTTATTTAGCCTAATGCCGGGGCCGCTCACGACCACTTTCCGGTACGCTGTGAAATAAAGCGTACCATAATTCTGAAAAATTTACAATTAGT
>NTPY01000635.1:2107386-2162959 GCA_002922825.1 Brachionus calyciflorus | reverse complement strand
AAAAAAAAAAAAAAAAAAAAAAAAAAAAAAAAAATGAAATAATTAAAATATATACAAGTAGATATGCCGTTTAAAAAAGAAATAAAATAAAGAGCGAATATTTACAAAACAAATTAAAGTTAATTTTAAGTAAATTTGATAATTTGGAATATTTTCTGTTGTATTTGGGACTTTTCTTTAGTATCAAAGATTTTGGTCAGTTCAGCCACCTTTGGGTTGTTCAATTTCATTGCTTTAAATTCGGCTTTCACATGATATTTTATAATTGAACAGAGTTTATCTAGTTCTGGTTCATTTGTGTCATAAGTTGTTTTAATTTCCATTATCTCGTTTGGTAGACTATTTTCGAGTTGTTTTACTTCATCGAGGAGTTCATTAGTGTATATATTTTTCCTTAGTCTTAAATAAAAATCACATTTCAGCGCATCTAATCGTTTAATTGTTGGTTCAATTTTCAGAGCACATAGCAGATCTGATGTCTTACATCTTGTCGGTACACCAATAATAAATTTGACTAAATTACCTTCTATTCTTTTTAAAGTAAGTCTTTCACGTTTACTTAGATAAAGATTTTCAAGTCCATAATACAAAACAGGCCTAATGAAAGTGTTGTACAAGTGTCCTTTCATGTTTGGATGAAGTTCATTAGATAGCAATGAAAGCTTTTTTAATCTGTTAAAGGCTTTAAGGGCTGAACGTTTACATTTTAAAATATGCTCAGTATTTTTATTATCATCAGTGAGAATTACACCAAGGTATTTCATGTCTTTGACCTGCTTGATTACATTTCCATTTAATATTAAGTCTTTTTGACAAATATCCAATCTCCGTTCGTTGGTAGGTCGTTTTGTTTTTGTGTTGAACACCATAAACGTTGTTTTATTTGGATTGTATTTGATTTCATTAAATTCTCCATATTTTTCTACTATTTCAATTTGTTTTTGTAAGCCGATTTTAGTAGTGCTTATCAGAAGTATGTCATCTGCATAAACTATGATATCAATTTTTCCACCATTTTTCAATTTAATTCCATGTTCTTGTTCTTCAACTTTTGCTATTAGGTCGTCAAGATATATTGAGAATAGTTTCGGAGACATTATACCACCCTGACGAACTCCGAGTGTAGTTTTAAACAGGTTTGAGTATTCGTTATCATTCTCAATTAGCATATTAGATTGGTTGTAATAGTTAATTATCGCTATTATAATGGCCGGGTTAATCTTTTTTGATATCATTTTTAACCAAAGATTGGTTCGGTTCACTTTGTCAAAAGCTTTCGATGCATCTATCGCACAGACATAAAGACGTTTTTTTTGTAAGTTACTTAATCTTATCGCCTGTTTTAGTACAAAGATTGAGTGACCACATGAGGATTGCTTTTTAAATCCGAATTGTTTGCCATTATCTATAAAGCTTTTTTCAATCTCATTTAAAATGACTGCTTCAAATATATTTGCGAATGCATCGGATACAGCTACTGGTCGCAAATTGTTTAGTTCCCTATTAGATTTTTTTGTATCTTTGATTAGAGGTTTGAGTATTGACACATTGAAGAGATATGGCATTTGCTGATAGTTTATTAATTTTTCAAAGATAATCTTTAAATATTTACTTACTAAATCATTTGAGCTGTATTTTAACATTTCATAAGACACACCACCTATGCCTATACTTTTACCATTTGGTAGGTTCTCAATAATTTCTTTGATTACTTCTGAATTAAGACTATAATCCATTACTCTATTTTCGAAAAAGCTTAAAAAATTTTTTAATGTCATGTTATTTTTTTGTTCATTAGGTGAATTTCGACTGATTCTCTCGTTAAACTGTTTAATGTAATCTTCTCGTATGTCAGCAATGTCTATATCAATGAGTTGTTCTTTATTACTCATAGATTTGATTTTTTTCCAGAAACTTATTTTGTCTACTTTAAAAAGACCACTTAGGTTTTTTAATGATCTATCTCTTTTGAGCTTAATATTCAATCTCTTTTTTGCTCTAAATTCACGTTTAGCGTTGTTGTAATCGGCCTTTTCTTTAGCAGAAAAACCGGATTCCTTGTATTTAATGTAGTATTCAATCATTTTATTGTGAATACTTTGGATATCTTTATCCCACCAGGATTTAAATTTTGGGTCACCGAATCGTCTCTTGCGTTTTTTTTTCTGGTCTGATTCATTTTTTGTTTTTATTGTCGAGTTTATTAACACAGACGAAATCTCGTTTAAAAATGAGGTGCAAAGTAATTTAACTTTATCAGTCGAATTCTCTTTATCCAAGGCTTCAAAAAGGGATTCTAGTTTTATCATTCCATCTTTTACTCTGTTTTGAAAATTTAGTCTTTCTTCCAAATTATTCCAATTTATGGTCGCTTTAAGAGGACGATTATGTTTATTAGCCTTTTTATGTTTCTCACTTATCTCTAAAGTATACTCTAATGTTATTGCGTTATGATCACTTTTATTTGTATCACATGATTTTATCTCTACATTTTTAAGGTTTTTGTTCTCAGACGTTGAAACAACATGGTCAATCCAGCTTTTGATGTTAAGCTTATTGAATGTATACTTGATTTTTTGATCTCTTGCTAAATCAAATAAATTAAGATTATTTTTTGAGAGAAAGTTATCTAGTGCAACAGTTCGTTGAGTTGTTCTACTCATGTCTGTATTGAAGTCACCGACAATTATTACTTCAAACTTAGCAGTCTTAAGGTCTTTAACGAGTAATTCTAGCATAACTAAGTCACTTTCGAAAATTAGTCTGTTTTCTACTGTTGAGTTTTCATATTTTAGGTAAACATTTAGCAAGGCTAATTTGTTTATCTTTAGTAAACCGATTCGCTCATTGATAAATGAGCACTTAGAGTTGAATTTATCATCAACGACGAATACTAGACCACCTGATGGTCTACCGACGTTTGAGTATCTTGTTGCTGGGGTCCAAAAAATTTTTTTTTTTAGGTACAAGATCGACTCATCGATTTTTTGTTTTGATTCAGCCCATGTCTCCTGAATACAGACAATCGAGTTGTCTAAGATGAGTTGGTTAATGTACTCACTATTGTTGACTATTCCGCTGGAGTTAATAGTAGCAATAGTGAGCTTTAACTCTTCAGGGCGTACTTGACATGGCTGTGCTATGCTTGGTTGCTATAGCTGAGTTTGAGATGCTTGGTTCATTATCAGGTTAATTATTTTATCGAAACCAGCATCTTGACTTACCTTAATAGCTTTTACGTCTTCTGCCAGAGTGTCTAGCTTAGATTTTACCAAGTTTATGTCTTTTTTATTTAGTTCGATGTTCTGTTCGTTTATATCAACACGTTTCTCTAGATTTTCAATTCTATTAACCACAAAGTTATTAATTTTTTTATTTACTAATTCTTCGACCATTGTTTCAAGGTTGTTTGTGCCCATTTTTTTGTTAGTGATATATGACTCAGGACGTTTTGTCCGAAGAATTTCATTCTTATCCTTTATTATCCCTTCGCCTATTAAAACGTCAATTATGTACTTATTTAACGTGAAAGTTTTTTCAACTAGCATGTCACACTGTTCACTATTGCAGCGATGTTTACCTCCGCAATTCAAGCATTCATCTGATGAGCTGTTGCATTCTTCCAATTTGTGATTAAATGAACCGCATCTTAAGCATCTTGCCTTGTTTGTACAAACTTTGTCTACACTTTTCTCTTTATGACTTAGTTCACCACAACGTCCACAATTGCGTGCATGGATTATATTCGGACTAACTGTGTGTTTCTTTGAAGTTTCTTGTATGTAAACACCATTTTTTATCACATCTATATAGTCTATGAGAGATTTTACATTTGCCTTTAACTTGTTTGTTGGTTTATCATCAGCCAAAAATATCCTTTCAACATTTAATAGACCATATCTGGTATTTAGGTCAATTAAACTTTTTCGTTTCGATTTTATGTCAATATTTTTATCCACATTTTGGATAATAACTGTTAGATCGAGGCACAAGGGTTCAATTGTTACTCCGCTCCTAAAGGAATCACTTGGCCATTCGGTTAGTAGATTGAGATAATCATTATAATTATTAACCATTAATTTTAAATATGTAAAATTATTTTCATAGTCTCTTATTGGCTGGAATAATATTGGGTTTCTTACACCTTTACAACGATCGAGTTCACTCAGGCGCTTATGGATGTCTTTTGAGAATTCATCTATGTCATCTCCTCTTAAAAATACCCCATATTGTCTCCTTGGGTATAAAAGCTCTTTCTGATGATTCATCTCATTTTTTTTTTGGATTTGTTCATAATTCACATCCATATGCTGATTTCCATCAAGGTTATTTTCAACTAATATTTTATGTGTGTGCATATCTACGACTGGTGTATTAGCGAGATTTACTAAGCTCTGGTTTGATACAGCTCTAACTTGAGTTTCCGTTTGTAATGCAATAATAGGCGGTGATTCAGTTTCGAGTGCGTTAGCCGCAATTAGTTGCATGGGTTCTATGATTGGTGAGTTGGTAGGTATCGGAGTTAATGTGGGCCAATTAACTATGCCTTGAGAGTGTTTCAAAATTTCAGCTTGAGGTTCAGTGATGGGCGACGGTACCGACTCAATTCTCGGAGTGGAAGGAGTAGTGATAGAAGAAGATGTGAGAACGTGATTTATATCTGATTCATCTATATCATTTCTTTCCATGTAACTAATCATAAGTGATATCTGACAGTCGTTGGTATCCATTAGTTCAGAGGTTGTTTTTTTGTTGTTATTTTTTACGCCATTATTTTTTTTCTCTATAACGCGTTGTTTTAGTATTCGATTTACTTCAGCTTCAATTTGAGATTCAGTGAGTTTATTATCAAGATCGTCAACTATTCTTTTTCTAATGAGTGCTCGTTCATTCTCTTCAAGTGTCTTTTTTTCTAATTGCTTTTTTTGCTTATTTGTCATTATGACATTATTTTTGGTCTTTTGTCTCTGGTATGTTGTCACACTCGTCTCGCTTTTTGGATCATCTTTTACTTTTTTCGATTCACTTATTTCATCTGTTAAGGTGTTACATTCGATTTTTCTTTTTTGTCGAGGAATTTTGGATGATTTGGCTTGTTGTAATAGTTGTTGTTGATGGACTTTATTTTGTTCAAGACTCATATTCACTGAGGTATTAATATCTAAAGTAGAATAGTTAGAGAGGTAATGGTGTTTTATTGCATTGGATGATTTATTTGATTGTTCTTTAATTAATTCAGTTGTTGGTGATTTTTTCTTTAGATTATGTTTGGCTTGATTGTTAGTACATGAGTTGCAATAAAAATATTTTTTATTTTTTTTTGTAAGATTTGTTTCACGTGGTAACAAGTGGTTTTGAATGATCCTTAGTAAAATATTCATAAATTTGTTTTTTTTTTTTATTTTGTTTGCTCGTTCGTTATACATTTTTTCATTAGCTCTTATTTCTTTATAAATTTATTAAGTTTATAAACTTCTTATTATTCTTATTATTCTTATTATTATAGAATAAAAATCAATTAATTAATAAGTTATAAGGACAAATAGCGAAATAGTAAAATTAAAATTAGGTCTTATTTTTTAAGTTTTTTTTAATTTATTTTTTTTAAGTCGGCTGATTTTTATTTTGAAAACTCTTCGATTTTTAGGATAATTATTAACTTTGAAAATTTTGTTATGTTCGCAACATTTAACTGTATCCATAACAATTATGCAATTACATATAATTGCAAAAATACCCCACTAAAAATCATACGTTTCAAATTTGAAATATTATAATTTTTTTTTTCTATTATTTTTATTTTCAATTTTTATTTTCAAATTCCTTGTTTTTCCTATTAATTCCTTTTAGATAAATTAACAGCTTGATAATGGTAACTTCGTTTTACCGAAACGTCGCGAATTGTTAATAAAGTTTTTCCCTAATAATATTTTTCATTTTTATTTTTATAATTAATTATAAAATTGCATGGATTACTGCCTTAGAAAACATTTCAGTAGATAGATCAGTCTAATTGTCCAAGTTAAAAAAATATATAATGAAAATAAAAGAATCAATTAATTTCTAAAATGAATAATAAGTTTTATTTTACCCTGCTGAGTTTCTCAGATACGAACCAATCTCTTTTCTTCCTTAACTTATCTTTCCATTTATTTTACACAGCATTTCAACCGAATTTACGCCTGCTATACCCATACCACAAAAAAAACAATTGAGTACGGCATATTCTTTTATTGAGCTTCAGGAGTATTTTCAAGAAATAACTTTGATTTAATTAGCAAGCTAACTTTTTTTTAGTACTTTTTCATGTTAAAAAAACATTCTAAAAATATTTTCTGACAACCTCACATTTAAGATTGGAATTTGCAATTTCAGAAAGGGCTCTACCCTACAAACACACCAGTGTGCCTCATTAATATACACACTAAATCTGATTTTAACACAACATGCTTACACAACAAATTTCTCTTTTTTATTTTAAAAAAATTGGCACAAATTGTGTGATTTTCACTTAAACAACTACCGTGTTTACTCCAGCCAATTTTGCTTCACTACTTAATAAATTTTATCACTCATTTTTTACTGTTATGAAAAAAGAAATAATGTTCGGCATTTTTGTTCCAGTCGACTTGAAATTTTCGAAATTAAAAAAAATAATTAAGACGATTTATTTCACAAATAATATGGTCTTTTTTAAAAGGTATGTGTATTAAAAAATTTTATTTGAAAAAAATTAGTTTTTGTCAATAAACGTGATTTTAGGCCTAAATTTTAGGGTTTTGCCATCTCTTTAGGGTCTAAATGACTTTGATTTTTGTCAAGCACAGTGAGCTGAGTAGTTTGGTATGAAAAAGTTGGTGGTGATGTGTCTTTAAGAGATGAAAATTGATAGTTAAAAACGATGTTTTCGCAATTACGACCAAAAATATAAAAAAATTTTGAACAAAAGTTATGAGATCAAATATGATTTTTGTTGAACTCGATAAGCTGAATCGATTATTATATGGTAAATCTTGTATGGTTTTAGAAATCAGTTAATTGACGAAAATTACCAGCATATTTTGTCTGTTTTTTTTTTCTCATGGCAAGGTTTTTTTCCGCTTATTTAATTTAATTTAAACAAAAAAGGAATTGAAATAATTTTTTTATCATGCAAAAATTTATTGACCCTTAAAAATTAGAATAAAAAAAAATAAAATAAATAAATTTTGAAAAAACTTTTCATGTGTCTAAAACTTCAAATCGGCATTGAAAAACAAAGCTGAAATAGCAAATAAAACCAAGGCTATTAAATTAGCGGTTCCGACTTTAACAGAAATGGCACCTGATACTGGTTTAGTACTTGTTGCAATTGTTGAATTTGTTGAATTTGTAGAGATAATAACAGTTTTGCATTCTGTCGCACTTCCAGTCTTTTTATCGCAAGTTTCAACTTTTGTCGCTACACCGTTTACGGTCGTTGTTTGTGTAGCTAATAATTAAAAAAAAAATTATTCAAATTTTGATTAAAGTATCTTTTTTGTTGTTGTTGTTGGTTTAATAATTACCAGTAACTTCAAATTTTGTGGTATCGATTTTTAATGGCACAATAGTTCCCACTGTAGCAGCTAAAGCAGTTTTATTTTTATCTATTGATTCAATAAGACTGTTTATTTTTGAAGTTAGATTGGCATTAGTGCTAGAATTCGATACCGAGTTAATTTGAATTACAACAGCTGCTTCAGTTCCAACTCTTTTTTTTTTTTTTTTTTAAAAAAGCTTAATATTTTTATTATTTCTCTTTAAAATTTTTTTTTAGTCTTACGTTTTCATTGAAAAAGTAGCACCTTCTGGAAATTGTTCTTTTACTAAAACATTAAGTGAGTTTTCTAAAGCAGTTAAACGAACTGTTCCTGACATAATTTGTCTGCCTGTTACAGAAACTGTAAAAGTTATACCACCAGTCAATGTAACATTTGTAATAACTTGAATTACATCGACACGTCCAGCTGTACTTGATTGAACATTAGATGAATTAGTTTGAGATAATGTAGTAGTTTGTACATTATTTGCAGTTGTTGTTTGTCCAGTTTGTCCAGTTTGTCTTGTTGTAGTTGGTTGTGCATTTGTTGTGCTGACTTCTTTTGCTTGTGTTGTTGTTTTAACATCTAATTTAGTTGAGCTTTCTTGCGCAGTTGTTTTGGCTGGTGTTGTTTGTTGACTTGTTGGATTGGCATTTGATTGAGTGCTTGTTGGATTTGAATTTACAACAGTTTGAGCAGTTGATGGTAAATTTGAATTGCTTGCAGTCGTCAAATTTGAACCGGTTGCAGTTGTCAAATTTGAATTGCTTGCAGTTGTCAAATCCGAATTTCTTGCAGTTGTTAAATTTGTAGCATTAACATTTGCACTTACTGATGAATTTAAAGTTGTGTTTGCTTGGAATGGGCTTGTAGTTTGAGAAGTTTGATTTGATGTTGTTGTTGTTGTTTGGGTAGAATTGAATTGTCCAGTAGTTGATTGATTCGTTTGAGAAAAGTTACCCGATGTAGTTGTTGTTGGACTGATTTGTATTGTAGTAGGATCAATTGGAACTAAGACCGTCTCGTCTAAAATAAATTAATTGTAATTATCCAAAAAATTTAGAAATAATTTGCGTTTTAATTTTACTTGTAGTTGTAACAGTCAAACTAGCTTTTGTTGTTTCCAAGGTTAAGCCATTTGCAGCTGAGGTATTAGCTATTTGATTGAATGTTGTGTCCGAAGTCATGATGGCTCTGGCAGCTTCAGTGCTAAAATTTGACGAGCTATTACTATTTTCCTCGAATGTTTTTTCAACATTAACATCTACAGCGCTATATGATGAATTAATCATTTCAACTTTGGTACTAACATTAACATTACCGAATTGAGCGCTAAACGAGCTAGATACCTTATTTATAAAAATTTTAAAATTTAAATAAAGCCAAAAAAATTTTTAAGATAATACTATTTGTTCAAGGGATGAAACAAATGAGGATGATTGACGTCCGGAATTTCGGAACAAGTTAAAAAATAATCTAAAAAAATGTCTTATTCTAAATCTTCTTATTGTTGGTCGAGTTGGTAAAGCTGTGATGTTATTAGAAGCAGTAGTCATATTTAAAGCTGAAGGAGTTGTACTATTTAGATTAGTACCGTTCACAGGCGTAGTGGTCATGTTTACTGAAGTGAAATTATTTGATGCAGTTGTTGAATTACGGAAAATTGTTGTTACTTCATCACAGTAAGGTAAGTCATCATAGTTGATAGTTGTGCTTACTGCATTTGTTGTTGTATTTTGCTGTAAGGTTAGCGAAATATAACATGCCAATGTGACCAATCCAAGAATATTAAATCTCATTTTACTCTTTCAAATTATTGAAAATTATTTGATGATTTTAGCTTAAAAATTCATTCGTTTTTATAAGCTCACAATTGGTATATAAAAAAAAAAAGAAAAATTAGCTTTTTTTTAGCTTAGGAATTTTAAACAAGGCGTTTAGAACAAAATCTTTTCTTTCTCAAATGTTTATAGATTTAAACAAAGATTTTTTTTCTTCTCCTAAATAGCTAAACAATTATTGTTCATAATTGAAAGAGAAATCATGCATTACTTATTTGAGTTTCTTGAAAAAATGATTCAATATTTTCGAACCAATAAAATTTCAAAAAAGAAAGAAATATTTTAAAAGTAAAAAAAAAAATTATTTAAGAATTTTATCACGATTATTTAATCATTTTTTTTTTAATGACAATTTTTTATAAACTAAGAGGCAAAAAGTTTTTATACTTAATTAGCCGGTAATCCATGGACTATGAGAATGATACAGCATCCTTTAGTTGATGTGTTCCATTTCTGATATGGTAAAATATTTTTCAAAATATAAACATATAGTTTTTAAAAAAAGTTATTTATCTTCTGAGAACAAAAAGTTTTTTAGGTGGTGAAATTGCCTATTTTAATTTTTTTTTCTTTTATAGTTGTCGTATCAGGAAATTTAATTATAGTGGAGAGATTGATGATATTTGTTATCAAAATAAAGTTACATTTGAATAGTACTATATAAGGTCAGGTATTACATCCGGAAAAGAAGATTTTACTAATTTTAATAACACTATGATCTTGAAGCTAAAATTTAAATTATTATCCCTAATCTAAAAATGAATTTATTTTTGGTAAATTTTATTTTAAAAAAATTAATCAAAATCCTTTTTTTTTTTGAAAAAAAATTCTATCTACATTCAAATAATTGCTATATTGGAAGGTTTCGTTTAGAAAGAAATTTTCGTGAAATTTTCGGTAATTAGTAAAGATTTGAACTGACAAATACGTAAACACTTCTCTTTAATAGCTTTAAGCTTAAAAGCAACCTAAATGAAATTCTATTTGATTTTATTTTTTTTTAATATTGTGATATTTTCAAGAGGTGCAAAGGACTCCTGATAATTTATAATTTTAGACCTTGTGCAAAATTAAATTTTCATATATAAGACCGTGATTTTTTATTATACTAGATTTTTGAATATTTTCAAATGTAACCTCTCGGGGTTGTATTTATGTCAGCATAAATTTGATGAGCATCAAAAGATTACTTCAATTAAACACTGTACTTCGGTAAAATGCAATAAGCCGGGAGACAAAATACTATGTACCGTTAAATATCGTATCTGAAAGTGTTACTTGTCAAATAATTATTTCGTTAAAGTAATCTCAAATCAAGTTAATTTAAATAAATATCCAGTTAATTAAAATAATATGATAAGCATCACAGGGTTCATTCATTTTATATTAATGAACTTATTTGAATTTATAGAATCAAGAACAATTTCAACAAAAAGTGACTTTGACCACTTGCAACCGAAATTAAGACGGGGTTAGAACAGAACCACTGTTTTATGTTTTTCAGCAAAAAACTTTTGAATAATAATATTAATGATGGTTTTCCAGACATTTACCATATAGACTGTACATATAAGATTAACAATAATCGTTTTCCTTTGAAAGCATTTTGTAAGTCTGACGTTTCAGGACAGTTTCACTTAATAAGTCTAGCCATTAAAAGTCATGAACACGATGAGGATTTTAAGAAATTTTATTTGATGTAAAAAATAGATCATGCGATTGAGAAGGCTCTATTTATTAGAATAGAGGCGAGTTATTAACAAAGGTTTATGATCTAACCTTGAACAAAAATTAATAAATAAAGAACGGCGCTGAAAACTTGAAAAATGCGAAAGCAAAGGCATATTCAGAGATATTCTCATGATATTTTTTTATTTAATTTTTAATTTAAGCTGAAAATCATCTTTTTTATTTGAATTTTTTTTTTTGCAAAAGAATTTATCTATTTTATTTGTTAAAAGTTGGAAATATTAAGTTGAAGAAAAAATTGAGAATTTTTTTCAAGAAATAAATTGATTTTTTCGCAAAGTAAAATTAAAAATCTGAAATTGAACAATAGACGAAAAGAATAGCTTTTAATTTATTTTTTTTAACAACAATAACTCATAACTATTGATAATTCTAATTAAAATCAATTAAAGATTCAATTTGAAAAAACTTTTCTATTGTTTTCAAATTTAAATTTCAGTCAAAAAAATCCGAAATTATACAATAAAGTTTAATTTTTGAGTTTATTCTTTATGAAAAATATACTTCACATCTATACCATTTAACGAAAAAAAATTTTTTCACAAAATATTTCAAATTGAGCCTTTTTCCATTTGGGTTTTTATTTTTTCTAAAACTTTCAGAAAGAAAAAAGTTTTTGTAAAAAAGTTTTTTAAAGATTTAAGTTAAATTAATGCGAGTAACGAGCTAATAACCAGATGAGTATAAAATAAATAAAGCCTTTCTTTTTAACTTTTATTCCTAGGAGATGGTCCAAGTTTTTTAGCTCTACGTTTTTGATCCTTTATCATTAATCTTTTTTAATACAATTTATTAAAAAATTTTTCAAATTCTCGCTTAACTTATCAAGTTTCCAAAATTTGCAAAATTTTTTCTATACACAGTTTCGGCAATTTTTTATCAGAGTTTGAATATTTTGTAATTTTTAAAAATGGAAAAAATTTTAATTTAACTGTTTTAATTATTTTGAAATTTATTAAAATAATTTAAAATTAATAATGTTTTGATTATTTTCTTTTGTTTTTAGGAAAGCCAATTTTCGAGAACATTTAATCCTTTATTTAGCCAGTTAATATTTGATTTAATTCTCCCAACTACTATATCAAGATCTTTTCTTAAATTACTAGTGATCTCTTTACTTTTAAAAAAATTTTCAACCTATCAACAACAAAAATTTAATCGAGTTTAAAAAAAATAAAAATTGGCAAATTTTTTTTCTATTTTACTTTTTAAAAATAAATTGCGTAATTCAAAATTTAAGTCAAATTTTTTTAATTTTTGCATCACACTTTAAAAGTGTGCTGCAAACAAAAAACAATTAGGCAATTCTAAAATTTTTGAAATTGTAAAATAGAGAAGAAAAAATTTGCCAATTAAAAAAAAAGTCAATACGTCATTTAATTGTTCTTGATAGCCGAATTTGTTTGATAAATCGAGAAATAAATTTGAAAAAGAGGACGAATTTTGAAAACTTTTGCGTTACCATTAGGAAATATAGAATAAAGTATTTTTATTTCTAAAGTTACTTTTCATAAATATAACTCCAATTATTTTTGATGAATTGCCAAGCCAAACTATTTCCTGATGGATTTTTTAATACATTACGAATTGCTGTTATTACTGAACTGGTATTTATCTGATCATTCAAATACCTGTTCAAAAGATGTTGTTCTTTGCTACATGATAAACCAGCTAATAGATCATTTTTTAATGTAGTATCATTACTTGTATTTTTTGCTTTGTTTAAAATAAAATTAAAATCTTTGGTAGTTCCATATTGAATACCTACACAAAGTATAATTATACGAAGTTGGGATGGAAAACTTTAAAAATAAAAATGATTTATTTTTTCTCAATTTACAAATTAAAAATGTTATGCCTATATTAAAAGTCATAGTTTGATTCAGACCAACACGTTTGAATCTTGGTACGAATTTGAAAAGTTCCAAAATAGTTTTATTTTTTTTAATTTCTATATATGATGCTGAATATAAAGAACACAAGTAAGCGTCGCAATTCTCCTATTTCAAAGCGCCCTTTTATTTTTGTATGGAGTTTACCTTTCCGTCTTACTCAGAATTTCTATTTTTAAAATTAAGATTTGCGTTATTGATAAGATAATAGTAAAATTCGACTCTAAGTATCCATTCTTACAAATATTTTGAATAGTTTAATTTTGAGTGAGTGAGTTTTTCCAAATCTTGGGCGCTGAGTGAAACTTTTAATTTGTTTTATTCAAATGTTTTTATTTTTGTTTATTTTTCTGAATATTTGTTTGACTAGAAATGTTAAAAGTCATACTTTTTGTCTCTATACAATTACAGTCAACTCTCGTTAATCCGAACTTCGATAAGGCGAACTTTTTGGACTGAAACGAAAAATTTTGACCACCAAATTTTAGTTTTCCATTCAAATATAGTTCGTTAAATCGAAAAAAATTAACTCGAACCATGATTATTTACTCCCAAAAAGTTCGGATTAACGAGAGTTGACTGTACAAAGCTTCGCTTTGAACAAAGGTAAGAAAACAAATAATTAAAAAGATTTTTTTGAATATTTGAAAAGCGTACTTGTTCATATCAGCGGTTGTAACATATTTATGAAAGTATGATATGGCTGTTTCAGTACATTCTTCTAATTCTATTTGACAAGCATATTGTATTAAATTATTTCTTACGAGCCTAATAAAAGAGAAGTTTAAGTGTACAAAAAAATGTTTTTTTTGACCACCAAAATCAGATAATTTAAAGATTTTTGCAAAGTAAATAGCAAAAATGTTCCGAAAAATGTTTATTCCGAAAATTATATTCCAAAGAAATATATCCCGTTTTTTTAAATATTAAAAATATGGCAAGATTTTTTTTCTATTTTAAATTTTCAAAATTTTTTAATTGCGTAATTTAATTTTTTTATAATTCTTTCTCATATTAAATTTTGAAATATAATTACGCAATTTTTTCAAAAAAATAAAATAGAAAAAAAATCTTGCCATTCTGTTTTCTTAATTAAGAAATATATTCTGTTTTTTTTAAATTTAAAATTTACGGTAAAAAACAATTTGTTACGGATTGGAAATAGTTCCGCCGATATATTAACGGTTACTGAATTCTTATTTAAGAAACAGTTTGGGTTTCTTATTTTTGTCTCGTTCCCGTGTTGACTCTTTCGTTAATCACTTCTTCGTTTTCGACTCTCTCGGCTTCTCTTTCGGCATACATTCTAGTTTCAGTTTAACTATGTGGAGTCGACTGTGAAAAGATCTTCTTTACGTCGAAGGGACGAAGCCAATGCAAGAGAAAGAGCAAGAGTCAAAGCTGCAATTGATGCAAGAACCCCAGCAATAACTAAAGCTGATATCGACGCAGAAGTGAAACGACAATGGATAAAGACTGGTGTTACTGGAAGATAAAGAATGTCCGGACTGGATCGGGACGCGGCGTTCAAACGACTAAAACAAAAATTAGAATTCGAAGAAGAGCAGCAAAAACATTTTTTGGAACGATAAAGAGAAAATCCTGAATACTAATTTTTTTTAATGATAATTAGCCAAATTCCTGTATCTTTTCTTTCTTATATTTTTTCGAATATTTTTTTTGGAATGAAATTGATGTGAATCTTTGCAATTTTGCAATTAAAAAAATTTTATCTGCAAATTTGCACAACATTGAAAAAACCTAAATTAAATACGCAATTAAAATTGCACATTTTTTTCAGACTTGTACAAAAGATGCAGCAAAATTCGCTCCTCTTTGCATCAATTTTTTTAACGACAAAAATAATTTTGAGAGCTTGCAGAGTGATTTTGACGGTCAAAAAAAAATGCCTTTCTAATAATAAAATGAATGCCTATCAGTCCATAAATCTTTATGCACATTTTCGACCCATCCCAATTTATTGTAATAAGGTCTAACTAAATTTTGTAGATAATTCTGTAATTTATTATAAATAAACGAGGTATCCAAAAGATCGATAAAATATTTTATTCTATTGAGGAATACGCTCCATGGTAGATAATCTAATTCTTTGTCTAAATATTTTATATGATTAAATGCTATTTCAGGGCTAAAATAGAGCGCTTGTGCCAAACTAAAGACATCACTAATCAATTGAGCTCTTGTTCTATTTGATAATTCCTTAAATTATTATTTATCTTAATAATATAATAATAATAGTTTAAAAAATATTTTCTAATACTTGATGATTTGTTAATAGTTGTTGACTTATTAGTTTCCAGTTAGTTTCATCGTAGTTTATTCTACAAAATACAGCCATGTCCAAGTTGGCTATTAAAAAATTTTCATTCGTCATATTTTGATCAAGATTCAAAATAACTGTGGAATTAAATGAAATTCTTGATTAAAGTTAATGGAAGATTCCGGAAATGCAAAAGGTCCACATTATCTTAAAATTCCGAAATACATATCTTAGTGTTTTATCTATAAACCCTTCAAAGATCAAAGAAAATTCAAGAAAAAATAAAATTTTCATCGCTTCACTCCATTTTTCTGAGCCGCTCAAAGCATTTAGAGATTTAGACTCTTATTTTTTTATTTAAATATTAAAATTTTTGAAAATTTTTAAATTCATATGTTTTGATATAAATTTTTAGATTATGGTTAAATCGAATTTTAAGATAGTTAAAACGTTTTGCATTTCTGGTACCTTAATTTTCGAATAATAACAAAATACTTTCGTTTTTGGTTGGATTAATCCAAATTACTTTATCAAATAAGTTTGAAGGATCAACTTGATTTGTAAATGAAGACCCTTTGGAGCCTATTTTTTCTATCGAGAGTGTTAATGGAATATACCATAAGACACTTGTATTAAATAAAAACTATTTTATTTAGTTTATTTAAGAAAATATTATATTTTATTTACTCTCTCAAAGTTGTTTGAACTCCATTTGAATCCAATATAAATTTATTTTGACTAATTGATAAATGGCTACTATTAATTTTTTTAATTTGAACAACTGGATGTCCTTTTTGTTTAGTCCATGTAACCATTGCATCAGTAAAATTTACTCCCAATAATTTGCTTTCATTTTTGGCTTGCTTTAGTTTGTTTAATTTTTAATTAATTTGTTAATGTTAAAACAGATTAAAGAATTACTTTATCTAAGGTAATCCATAAGTCAAATTGGTCAGCATTTTGATAAGAATATTTTTTCAAATAATTCTATTAAAACAAATACTCCGAAAAAGAAATTAATGAGTGAAGAAAAATTTTAGCTTACTTCAATACCGTTTCTAAATGTATCTTCTCCCAAAATGTAAAGGAGCATCTTTACTATTGAAGATCCCTAAAATTTAGAAGTCGATTTTTTATAAAATATTATTTTTTGGGTTATTCATTTGATGAAAGCATCGTTAATTCGGGAGAAATACAGAATCATGCAAGAAGTAATATTAGCTTTTAGTCATTGGTGCAAAAGACAATACTGAATTTCTTGCGAATTAAAAAAGAGGCGCTACGGATACGGGTACGCTGTTGATTTGCTAGAATTTGGAAAAAATAAATGTCATTAGTAAGAAATAAAAACTTAAATTTTTTAATTCTGTCCCGAAATCTAATTAAAAATCATCCAAACAAAAATATTCTAATTTCTAATTATGTTTTATTCATAGTAAAACGGACTTAGATGGTGATTAGGTTAATTTGGTTATTCTATAAATTTTAAGGCAACGAAATAGAAGTTGAATTTTAAATACATTCAACAGATGTATATAATGGTATGTAACTTTGACGTTTTTCGTCTAAATTCACCAAATTAACTTAAAATATAATTAGCCTGTTTTACTATATTTATTTGAGTTTAGCAGCCATTTGCTCTCATGCTTAAAAGTTTAAATTTCATTTGAAAAAATTACCTTTCCGTAGGTAATGGTTGGATTAAAATTATCTTCAATTTCCTCAGGGCTATTAACATCTAATGAGACTGGCCTAGTTGTATCTGATGAATCAGACTGTATAACATTCATTAAAACATCGGTAAATGTATCTAACTAAATAAAAAAAAATATTTGACTATTAATTTTTTGAATTAACTTCCAAATTTGGAGAAGTAAAATTAAAAATTAAATAACCTAGAACAATATACCTATCAAGTTTAAAAAATATTAAGAAGATTTCTAAAATAGCTAAATTTAATATCATTTAAACAAATTTCGATTGAGTCAGTAAGTACAAAATAGTATCTTAGCTTAAGGAGGTCATCTTCAAATGATCTTTAACGATAGGTTTAGCTTAATGAAGCTGAAGTGCACAAACATTCAAAAATGTAATATTCTAATTGATTTTATTTTATATTAGAGATAAATGAAAGTTTAGCGAAAATATAAAAATGTTCAAAATTAAAATTTTTTAGAACCTTAAGAATATTAGTCACGTGATACCTATATTTTATTCCCAACATTAATTTCCTTGAAAATTTTTTTGAGATTTGTTTACAAAAATATTTTGTTTCTTTTTTAAGAGTAGTAATACAAAGACCATAGGCAAGAAAAGTTCTTTAATAAAAACATGAGTCTTTATTACAAAAGTTTATAGATCATGAGAAATTCATCATCGCTAAAATATTTCACCAAATTTACTTATGTTTGAATTAGACCGTTTTACTAAATTTTATTTTTTTGTTTGCCATTTTTTTCTATTACTTACCATCCGCCAGTCTTTTTTAATGGCATTTGAACCGAAGTATTCAGCAAATCTTGCAAATCCTTCATTTAACCATAAATCATTCCACCATTTTGGCGTTACTAAATTGCCAAACCACATATGAGAAATCTCATGAGCAATAACCCTTACAACATTTGACTCAGTCGTTTGTGTACTTTTATCATTAAATAAAAAATTTGCTTCTTTATAAATTGCCAGACCCCAATTTTCCATTGCGCCAAACTTAAAATCAGGAACACCAACATGATCTTTTATCAACGAAATTTAAGTTCATTTAATCAATGTTAAATTTTCTTGCCGTAAACTTTTGCCTATAACTCAAACGGAGACAAATTGGAATTCTCAATTATTTTTCATTAGAATTATAGACAATAGTTTGCAGTATCTGGATTTAATTACCTAGTTTTTCAAGCGGATAACTAACTTGATAATAATTCTCAAAAAAACTTAAAAATTCCATTGACGAATTCAATGCTAAATCTAGTTGATCTAATGCATTTGGTCTGGAACATACTTTTACTTTCACATTTGAAAAACTTGATTGCGACAAACCGTCTCTGCATTTAAAATCAGAGATTAAAATTGCCACCAAATAAGTAGACATCGGAACAGTTTCTTTAAATTCTGTCAAAACCCAATCATAATCATCATTTATCTCGATTCTAATTTATTAAAAATATTTACTTAAAAAATTTAGTCGGGTTTTTTATTCGTATTTTTAATCGAGTTTACTGAAAATTAAAATATCTTTTCTAAATTTATTATTTTTATATCACGATAAAAATTGAGATTTGTACGTAAAATTAAGTAATTATAAATTTACCTAATTTTACCAAAGAAATCAAAAAAACACCGAGTAGATTGTTTTAATCAAAAATTAGGAGTGTTTTTTTTTGCAGGTATCCGAATTTACATAAGCTTTGATATTTGAAAAAAAAAGTCAAGCTGAAAAATCGAAACATTATGTAATGTTTAAAATAAAAGAGATGTCTTCTCTAAATTTTAATTGTGAAATTTAAAATTTTTAGTTCCGTATTCTCTTGCAGAGAGGCGCATGCGCCTAATCCACTCATCTAATCAACTGGTGGTATTATCGATTGGTTTTGTTCAAGTGTTTGTTTTTAGGAGCTGGTTCCTTTGTCTGCTTCAGAAAAGGAAAGCTTCTGGAATACAAAGTACTCTATAGGAGGAGGTTTTGAAATATAAAGTTCTTAACCTAGGCTTTGGTAAGAGAAATTCTGAAAAAGGATTAATCTATTTGAAGATTTTTCGGATAGAAATTTCTTAGTCTGAAGATAAGCTACCCTAGTAATTTAATTTTTCACAAACGTATAATTTGCGGTACTAGATAAGTATCGAAAGTTAGGTAAGGTCACATCCGCGCTTAAGAAAATTAAAGTCTCTGAGTCCGAAGTATGGGTCTAATGTCTTATGTGAACAATTGTTCACGTAATAGATGAACAATTAATGCATTGGAGTTAGGTGAACAACGCTGGTCACCTATTATGTGAACAAAAAATTGGTGACCATTAAAATCTAAAAAATAATATAATTGATCATTTAGATCGAATACTGTTCACCTGATTTAAGAACTGTTCACTTAATTACATTTAACTCAAAAAGATTAGAAATAATTAGACGTATTTTTGAAATAATTTGAATTGAAATTTTTAAATTTGTATTAAAAAATATCACGGTTGATAGCTTTAATCACAAGTCGTTTATCTATAATATTCAATCTCTAGAAATACATTTTAATTCAGACTCAATAGAAACAGTAAAAGTTAAATTTAGAGCTCACTCATTCACTTAACTTTTGTTTACTTTACCAACTTAAGTAGAGATCACAAGTTTTTTAAGTAAATTAACCCTAGACATGTTATGTTTTTTTTTGTGTAAATTTTAAAAGGGAAAGCAATTATAGATTTTATCAAAAATCCGGATAAAAACGAAGAAAAATCTCAAAAAAATTAAATATCTAAGCACATTTTGATTCAAAAGTAATTTTTTTTCAATTTAAAAGTACTAATACCATTGATGTTCTAATCAAAATTATTTTTATCTTCAAATTTAAGTAAAGTAAAGTAAATAGTGCAGCCCTAGTTGAATTTTTATTTTTTATTAATGTTTATTTTCACTTTTTTCTTGGTCGCAATTTTCGACTTAATGTTCATCTAACTTTTTTCTTGTTCACATGTTTTTGTAATTGGTCACTCAAATATTTTTATGTTCACGTAAAGACTTGAATGTTCACTTAATAAAAATTTTGTTCACAAAAATATGTTTATAATATTTTTTTAGATTTTATTGGTCACCAATTTTTTGTTCATCTAATAGGTGACCAGCGTTGCTCACATAAGACCCCGAAGTAGTTATAAGTGACTAACCATTTAACGTCAATAAGGTCACAACAATTATTTCCGAAAATCTAAATTTTCTGTTAATTATTTTTTACTTAAATTTACGTTAGCTCAAGTGAATTTTCGTAAAAACTCTATTTAAATAAAATTAAAAAAAAATTCAAACAAATTTTCCTGCTTGACTATTGGCATATTGGACATCACGTCTAAACTTTTATCATGGATTATTCTAATTTTAAATAAAGCTTTAAAACCAGGCTCATCAAAGCAAATAAATGATTTTCTAGCTTCAATATATTCTAATTGTGAAGTAACAAGCCATCTTTTTTTTTTTTTTTTAAATTAAATAATTATTTTAAATCATTTTTCTTTTTTTTATTTACTTTTTTTGACCGTTATTGTTCACATAGGAACTTTTATAAAAACCAAGTTGATCATTTGTAATATATCCTTTAAATTTAACACTAAATCTATAGCTAAAATTTGCTCTAAATGATTCTCTCTCTAAATCAATGACAAAAAAGTGTGTATTATTATTGTAAGTCCATTTAAAGTTTTTTTTTGTAGTAAAAATCGTGTCATTAATAGCACTCAATGTTAAAGTTGAATTATACACATCTAGATCTTTCATATGTAACACAAGTTGATTTGTATTTTGTTCACAAACAAAATCAATTGATACTGTTCCATTATAATCAAAAGGCTCCGTATTAGCTTTGAAAAATGGCTGTATAGTTAAATCATAATAAGTTGGCTTCAAATTAGTTGGTAGTCTATAGTTTAAAGGTGTAGCTAGAAGAAATAAAAATATTTGAAGAAATAAAAAAGAATTTATTCTAGAGTTTTAAGTAAATAAGTACGAATAAATGTTGTCGTAAATTCTGTACTAGAAATTTCTGTTGGCCTAAATTTTGTTGTAGTTGTTGAAAGTGTACTAAAACAATTGGTGTTCCAAGCTTTTTATTTTAAATTTATTTTAAAAATTAGACTCGATTTTGAGTTAAATTACTTTGAATAAGATTAGGATTTGAGCAGACTAAATTTTCACATTTTCCCTGAAGGTTATTGGAGCATTTATTGGGCTTTCCATAATATGTTGCCAATATAGATCCAGTTATAACTAATAAAAATGCAACTGCTAAAATTATGACATTTTTTTTGGTAAAATTAAAGCCGATTTTGACCGGCTGTAAAGCGTTAACTTCCTCAATTTGCATTGGATTTTTTTTAATTTTAAAAAAATTTTTTCGAGTTTAAAATAAAGTTTTAGCGAGTTTAGGCCTATTTATTGATAACAATTTTTAAGATAAGAATATATTTTTTAAAAAAAATTGTTCAGCCTTTGAATTTTCTTATTTCAATTTTAATGTCAATAAACATTTTCTTAAGAAAATTTAGATAACTTTTTTTATTTTAATTTTTACTTAAAAAAATATTTATTTTAAGCGTCGTTAAATCACAAGATGAATACTACCGCATGATTCTCTAGAATATGTATAGCTATTTCAAAAATTTACGCCTTTTTTTTTGAGATTACTTCATAAGAAAATGAGGATATTTAATTTTTTTTGCGTAAATTTCCGAAAGAGTTAAATAGCCAACCACCAGATGAGAACATAGAAATTAACATCAGATCAGAAATTAACATATTTTGAAGGCAATAATTTCGGTATGAATGCAGAAACATCAAAAGAGGAAGGAGATTTTATTCTAAGGAAACTGCGCCAAATTATTAACATGGTCATGTACGATCAACGTTGAGCTACAGTAAAAATTATCGGGAGATTTATATCAATAATATAGCCTCGCCAGATCCTAGATCATCATCAAATGCTGAGAAAAAATTCAAAAGGTTTTTACATGAAAAAAGAGAGACTCTATTTCTCGAGAGCCATCAAATTTCAATTGCTTAAGACTTATCTAGACTATTTTTTAGTTAGCTAAATTCTACTTAACCAATCTTTAGTAGCCTTGACTAAATTACTTTCATTTTGACCTACATTAAATATAATCATGTTTTCCAGTTTCTTCATCATCTATTTGATAGACAGGGTAAAGAAAATTTGGTTAATTTTGAAAATTAAAAATAATTTTACCTATGTTATGTTTTTTCTGAGTTCTGAGTTTTCTTAGTTCTAAGTTTGCTAACTCAGAACGGAGAAAATTTCGATTCTGAGTTTTCGTTCTAAGTTAGAACTCAGAAAATTTGGTGAAAATTTATTTTAGCAATTCGATTTAATTTAAGCATTGCTGGATTTTACATATTTTCTATGAAAATGATATTGAAAAAAAATCTTTTATAATAGATGTTAGGTAAGCAAACTAACGGTTTATACACTGCTAATTAAAAATCGATTGCGCGCGTTTTAGATATTATTCAAAAGTTAATAATGATTCATGAGAACTTTTAAAGAAAATTCGAAGATCAAAAATTATTAATGACAGCTAAAGTAATCAATATCTTTATTTTAAAAAATAGCTTAAAAATAAAAATCACCAAATTTTCTGAGTTCTAACTTAGAACGAAAACTCAGAATCGTAATTTTCTCCGTACTGAGTTAGAAAACTTAGAACTCAGAAAACTCAGAACTC
The DNA here is from genome assembly GCA_002922825.1 of Brachionus calyciflorus. Lineage (NCBI taxonomy): Eukaryota > Metazoa > Rotifera > Eurotatoria > Ploima > Brachionidae > Brachionus > Brachionus calyciflorus. The sequence continues at coordinate 2,140,195 of NTPY01000635.1, read as the reverse complement.
AGAAAAAAAATAACATAGGTTTTAATTTTTATGATTTTTCGAAATTTTTTCAGTAAATTTAATTTAAAACTATTCATGAAAAATCAACCAATTTTGAGAAAGCAAACTACCAAAATGTTAAAATCTATAAATTTTATTTAAAAATGCTCTTAAATTAATTAAACTATGAAAAGATTTCCTCCTTGATCCAGGTCAAAAAAAAAATTCAAAAAGAATTAAAAAAATATTCATATAAATAAAATTTGCAATATTGTTTACCAGGATTTTCATTAACAATTGTACTAAGCTTAAATGGATGGTAGAAATCAATTTTTTGATAAAGACTAACAAAATCCAAAGCTCTTCCAAACCATTCAAAATGTCCATTCATTATTTGTACACTTTGATTATTTTCTAAACCAGCCATTAACATAGGTACAGCTAATTCCAAATAAACTCCATATTTTCTCATCATATTTGTCATATAATAACAACTTTCAAATTTAATTTTTGGAACATAAAAAATATCAGAACCAGCACCTTTAACTTTAGTACCATTACCAAAAAAAGCCTGATTCGAATCAATTATTCTCAAATACTCTTTAACTATCTTAGTTTCTGTATTGTCTAAATTTTCTCCTACCATGCCTTCTAAAACTTTCCAAAGACTAATTAAATTTCTAACATTAGGCCAATGTACCCATGGTAACTTTAAATTAGCATCCATGACTGTTCCTAATATTAAATCAAAAGGATACCATACTTTTGTTGAATCGAATTTTTTAAAATTCCAAAATTTAATTAAGATATCATCACTTAACAATAAAAATCCGTCTGTTTTAAAACCCATTTCAATAGCTTTACTCATACATAAATAATGATGATCACCACTACCAAAATTAATCATCTGAATAAAATTATAAGAATCGAATTTTTTCCTAAGACCTCTTACTTGAGCTAATTTATCAAGAATTCTAGATCCACAAAAAATTACATTTTGAAAGTGATTTTTATACAATAAGTCTAATATTACAATATTTTTCTCATAAGGCTCATGATTAAAAGTGATCAAAATTGAAAAATTAAATTTCAATTTAGACTCAGTGGAATTTATTTTGCTAGAATAGTTAAGGTCTATGTTAAATTTGTTACATTCACTTTGAAAATAATTAAGCGTTTGGAAATTTTCATTTATTTCTGTACCATAATTAATCGAATCTAAAGATTTTTGAAAATTTGGTGTATACCTAATTTGAGTTTGATCAAAATCTCCAAGTTTATGCTCACATTTGACATAAATTGGTTCTTTATTTTCATAATTAACTATTATGGGTTCTTTATAGCCCACTTTGGTCAAATCGTGTATCCAATTTTTAATTGATTCAACTTCTTCTTCTAACCAAAAACCTTTTTTGACCATATCCTCGCTCAATTGAAGCATACACAAATAGAATTTAGAGTGTTTACACCTCCATTTAAATAAAAAATCAACAAATTTTTCAGTTTGTAAGTACATAGATTTTTCTTGATTGAAATCTTTTAAATAATTATGAGCATTTCTTAATTGATAGGCATTGGGACCATTGAAACTAATTGTTTCGTTAATAAGCCACATAAGACGTTGAGCCCAATAAGATCGCCAAATGTCTGTTAATCTAAAAGTAACTGTTTTTGGCAAATATAAACTCCAAAATCCACGGTAACTTATAAGGGTATTTTGTGAATTGTATGGTGACATCTTGTACAATGGAATTTGAAATGCAGGTGAACTAGGATCAAAATAAAGATCTATTTTTCTATACTCCATACTTTTTGTCAACCGAAAAATAGCATCCACATCTGGATCTCCATTAACTACTCCTTGTTGTACAATAGAACATTTTCTTCGACCTGATACATAACTATTATTATAATTTTTTTCGATTTCACTCAAAGGATAACCTCTTGGCCAAATTTGTGGTTGACCAAAATGAGCATATGGATTGAGAATTTTGCTCTCAACTGAACAATCATAAACTAATCCATAATCATTTTCTTTAAAATTAAAATATTCATTTATATTAACAGTGGGTGCATTGTCATCATCAGTATCATATATAAATTGTGCACCATTTTGAATAGCAAATAAATAGCCAATATTCTTACGAGTGTAAGAATAATATGGTGTTGTTTTTATACTCTTAAATTTTAGGCTTTCTTGATCAGAAACGCTTAGAAATATTGTATTTTCTAAGTGCCAAGTATCTGTGGTTTTTTTATCAGCTACGACAACAAGTTGAAAGTCTAGTATTGAAGACAATTTTTTACATTGTTCAGTCGGTTCAGAAATGGAAGTAACTACTATCCATTTTGTTTTAGAACTTGAATTAAAAGCAATTTTATCGTTTAAAGAATAATAACTTTCATTTGAGTTTTTATTTTTGTAATTTAAAAAGAAAAATACAATTAGAAAAAAAGGGACTATTTTAATGAATGCTCTTTTTTTTAACATGTTTTTGGTAAAAATATTCATTACATTTCTTTTGGTAAATATATATTTATAAGAAGCAAAAAAAACATATACAATTAATTTTACGAAAAAATTAGTTTTAAAACTTAATCGTCTGGAAAATTGTTAATGAGTAAAGAGTTGATAAAAACAATTTCTTTAATTATTTTAAAGGAATATTTTTTTTGGTATCGTAAATCCAAATATTTGTTTTTATTTAAGGAATTCCATTTGTTAACGGTTTAAGATAGACTAAAATGTTTTATTTTTTTATCAATCACTTGTTTTCATTTCTTATATCAATTTTAAGTTTATATTTGTTTTATTTGTTATCAACTTTCTTTTATGATTTTTTCTATCGTAACGATTGTGTTTACGATACTTGAGACTGACCTATGTCAGATAATTGGTACTTAAGTTGTACTTTTCAAAAAGTTTCAATCTTCTTTTAATGAAAATTTTAGACAAAAATATTCGAAAAAATATCAAATTAAACTTGACAGAGAATTTCCCAATTTTGATGAACAAAACTGTTTAGTGGGCTTATCAAATTAAAATTTAGTTCTTAACTTTAGATTAACCTCTTATTAATGTATTTTGTTTTAATTTTTTTAATTTTATTTAATAAGCGTTCTTTGGCTAATCTAATTCAAACTTTGAAAAAAAAATGTTTCATTAAAAAAGTTAAGACCAAATGAAGATTTAAAAAGTCGAAATAACTGTTACCGTAATAGTTCTTTATAGCCCCCCCGAGCTCTAGTATTTTTCTTGATCTCCTCACACCTAGTTAACCGTGTCCATTACCCTATACTTTTTTCAATTAAAATTCAAATTATCCCGGGCTAAAAATAAAAAAATCTAAAATTATGCTTAAAGTTTTTCTTTAAATTTTTACATTAACCCGAGGTGTTTATTTTAAAGCTTTCATATAACCCCATGAGACATTAAAATATTTCACTCTATATTACATTTTTTTAAAAGCAAAATCCTCATTACGCATTAAAAATTTACAGTTTATGGCTTTTTGTTTTTTATTTCTTTAAAGATTGAAATTAGTGATGGGTCGAAATTAAACTAATTTAGTCTTGTCGACTAATTGGCTAATTTTTAGTTAGCTAAAACCATACATCCGAAGGCGGTTATTTTCGCTGTAGAAAGTCATTTTGACTTATTAAAATACCAAAATACAGTCGAATTTAATTCACAGACAATAAATAGAGATATTGAGCCAATAGATTTTGATGAAAGTGAAGAATATGAAATAAATCATCCAAGTTTCAATCTTGATATTGAAATAGGCTCAGACAAAATTTCACGTTTTAGCTGCGCATGTCATAAAAACAATATTGCTGTCAGACTAGCTATAAAAAATTGTATGGTTTTTTCTAATATTTTATCTAGACTATCTAGTTATGCTGCCAAAAAAAAAATTCGATAAACACGTGTAAGTTTTTTATCAAAAAAAAAGCTAGGCTATAGAAAGAATCGAAAATACTACTAGATGGTCTTCATTTTTTTTGATGCTATAACCGTTTCAAAAAGCTCTTCTTAGAGATGCCTTTCCTAGGGATCAACCCTGTCCGGTTTCACTTGAAATAATCGAGACATATTTACAAATACTTTTACCTGCGTTTAAATGAATTTAATAATGCAAAAAAGTAAATCCACGATAGCGGATATATTGCCAGCTTTAAACATAATTTTGTCTAAATGGAATAGAATGAATGTTGAAGGAAATTATAGGGTTTTATGTAATAATCTAATTAATGCATTTAAACATAAGTTTAAGTATGAATTAAACCCAAGTATATATAAAGTTGCTTCTTTATTGAATATTTCAAAACTTAAAAGATGGATCCAAAGACCCGATTGTTCTGATTTAAGATCAGATTGTTTAAGAGACTTATGTTTAGTTGCTATAAATTTTTTGAAAGTTGAAAAATCAAAAAATAGTTGTTCAAATTTTGATACAACTTTATCTTCGTCGTCTACTTGTGACTCGATTTCAGGTATGTACAAAGATGACGAATATTTAAGCGAGTAAGAAACAGTGAGTGAAATTAATGTTTTAGAACTAGAAAAGGAACTGTTTTTTATTAAAAATGTAATTGACAACAATAAATTTAAAGGAAAATCAACTTCTCAATTCTGGAAAACAAATCAAAAAGAAATGTCGAATTTTAAAAAACTTGCTTGTATATTCCATCAAGCTCAGGCTATATAGAAAGATTTTATAGCATTTGCGGCAATGTTTGCAAACAAAGAACAGAAAATATGTCAATTGAAACTATCATCATGAGATCGTTCCTCAAAGCTAACATACAAGTTGTAGATTCAGTTTAGTGGATTTTTTAAAATTACGTAAAATATTTTTTTTCTTCAAAAATTATTATGATAATCTCGAAATAAATATATAAAAAATAAAAATAAATTGATTTAATTTTTTATTTTAATAAATTTCTTTTAAAAATATTTTTTAATGTTGCCTTGTCGAAAGCGAAAATAACCGCCTTTCACCTTCGCTTACACTTTCGAGAAGGCGAAAATAATCGTCTTCCGATGTATGGCTAAAACTAATGTAAAACTTCCATCACTAATTGAAATTTGCAGAGTATCGCTAATTAAAATTTTTCAAAACTATTGAATACAAAGTCACTATAGTTTGAGTTTGAGTTTATTTCACTTTGGAATGACTACAAAAATCATATTAAAGTAAAATAATCTTGAATATTTTAGGTAAAAATTTTTTAATTTTTTAAATAAAATATTAATGAAGTAAACACGACATTAAATTCGGTTTAATCGAAACAGTGGTAAGGATACACATGAAAGTTAGCTTAAAATTAATTGCAATAATGTATTTATTTTATAAAATCAAATAAAAAAAAAACATTTAAAATGCATGTGGAAAAAATTATTCTTTGACAAAAAAAATAATTGAAGTTTTTAAAACAGATTAAAAATGATATAAAAAAGCATTAAAAGAATTGAATGATATTTTCTATTTATTTTTCAAAATACCAAAAAAATTTCTAAAAATTCCATTTAAACTTTATTGTGTTGTCATTTTGCTTAACATCTCAAGTCTAAGCCTCTTTTGTAAAATTGGACAATACTTTTTGGTATGTACTTTTTCACCGGATGCACCACATTCTGGACATGAATAATTTCTCAAAATTGGACATGTAACATTACCATTTGCGTCTTTTAAAGTATGACACGTAAATATTTCCTCTGATTCACCATTTGTTTTGCAAAAAGTACACACTTTAACTCTACCACCCATTGCACGGTTTACAGCAGCTTGACGAATCGCTTCTGACATGTCTACTTGATCGCTACGTTTAGGTAGACTTCTTGGGCTAAAATTAGAAGGATGAAGATTTTCTTGTTGATTACTCCGGCTAAATAGAGCTTGTCTCGGGCTACCAATAACTGATCGGTTCATGTTATTATTTAAACAATTAATTCTCAATGGACTCATTGGTGAATTTACTTGAGTTGATCTCAAAATAGGTCTTGATGTTGGTGAATTTGAATATTGAAATTGTGGTGACATTAATTGATTAAATGGTGATAGTGATGGAGTAGAGAATGGTGACCACATTTGAGATTGACCTGTAGGGTTTTGATTGTTTGTCTCAATGGTTAATGGAGTGAAATTGAAATTCATTTTTTCTCAGTGATTTTAAAATTTTAATTTTTTAAAAAATAATTGATGATATTTTTCCTGAGTTTTCAAGTTTTTTATACAATTTTTCAAGAAAAATTTAATTGGTTAATTAAACAGAACAAATAAAATTATGATAAATTCTTAATTGATTAGATACAAAAAAATGAACAATGAAATCTATTGTATTCTTATTATTATAGAATAAAAATCAATTAATTAATAAGTTATAAGGACAAATAGCGAAATGGTAAAATTAAAATTAGGTCTTATTTTTTTAAAATATTTTTCAAGTTTTACTTATTTGAACTCTCAAAATTAAAAAAAATCATTATATGAGTTGTCGGATTGTTTTTTTCAAGATATTTTTCTTTTCGTTTATGTGAATAATTTGTTTCAACTAATCCATAACCATGCCCAAAAGAATTTTTCAAATAAAGATAATTTGTTAAAGTGATCTTATCGGATAATGTGACACAGAAGTCTCAAGATTTTCAATTGTCAGAATCATAATTTTTTTAAGTAAACATCACATAAAATTTTCGAAAAATTCCATTAAAAGATTCGATTGTTATTAAATTGAATATGTTTTTTCATGTAAAATATAACATATTTTTTTGCTAAAAAATACGTGATACTGTAAGCCCTCGATAGTAGTACCGGTATAAATTCGAAAACTAGCAAAATTGTATCACCCCCTTTTTTGAATTTGAAAGGTCTGTGAATACATTTCAGTAAAAAAATATCTGGGTACAAATTCGAAACTTAAGATTGGTACCACGGTATAACTATCGAGGGATTACGGTAATTATGAATAACATGAAAAGAAACTGTGAAAAATTCGAATTTAAAAATCATTAAATTAATTTGAATGAGAAGAAATACAGTATAAATTCGAACAATTCAATTTCCAAAAAAAAAAACGATATCTCTAATTATGATTTTTCATTCAAACAAAAAGTAGCCAAAAATATTTTCGGTGATGATCCAATGGTTCGAGTCATTTGATGGGGGTATCTGGAATTTTGAATTAATTACTAGTTGATTCAAGTGACTGGGTTCAAGTACCCACTCTTGCCAAAAAAGAGTTTCACTTTTTAAGATAATAAAACTGAAAAAATATTTATTTTATAGATAAATTAAAACTAAATTAAACAATTTGCTCTTCGAAAAGTTCTAATTAAAAAAGGAGATATAAGTTAAAAGGAGTGTCTTCCACGAAAACTAGACACTCCTACCTACAAGCACCAAGAGGAGTCGAATGACTTGTTCCTATTTTTAAACAAATTAAATTTTTTTTTAGGGAAATAGCTCAGTTGGTACCGTAATGAGTGTCCAAGCAGAAGGTCTAGAGTACAAATGTTGTACGAGTCAAAAAAATTCAAATTATCTCTTGAGAAAAACACTTACCTAACCCAGCTTGTGGCCATCGAAACGCTACTTTAATTTAATTCACTTTAATTTTATTTTTACTTCTCCATATTCGGAGGTTAATTCTATTCAATAAATAAAATAATCTCTAGCTCATATTACTCGTCCTATAAAGAGCTTTTTTTATAGGACGAATGAAAAATGTTGTTTAAATTTTAATAATGTACAATTTTAACAACATTTTTTCAAACTAGGTGAATTTTTATACTTGAACGGTAAAAGCGGAAGAATTTCGAAATCATTTACCGGTGAAAATAGAATTTCTAAAAGCAGGTTATATACCAATAAACTATTTATCATTTTAAAGGGTATTTTGATTTTAAAAATATGATTATCTTTTGCAAAAAATTTTTTTTTTAGAGAAAGTTATGGATCACCCAAAATATTTAAACATTCAGTATCGTTCATGAACGTTTACGAAAGTTCATGAATGTCGTTGTGAATGATAAGTATTTCCGGAACCTTAACTCGTAGCTTTTTGAAAAATTTTCCAAAATTTACTTAATTTAGTTTATTTTTAAAAAGACTTAATGCATATCTTTGTTAAATATTTGAACTTGTAAGAAAAATTAAAAAAATCAATATCAATCTTTTTAATGAATTAATTCGTCTATATTCGTTGAAAAGAGTCATATTATCTTAATTGAAATCCTTTTGGAATACTTTTTGATTCTCGAATAGAAAAATAACAAGAAGAAAATGAAATTAAAAAAAAAGATATCTGTAAATCTAATAGAAATATGTATACCAATCGAAAAAAGAAGCAATTTGATGTTTCTTATCTCTAAGAAATCGTTAAAGAAAGCACTTAAATTTTAGTGTTGCTTAAACTTATCAAGATTCAATCAATTAATTGCTAAGATTGTCATTCTAAAAAATGGAACTTATTAATTAATTTAGAAATACAAATAGCTTTAGAAAAATTTGATTAGAAATAAATAAGATTATTGAATGCAAAAGACGTTTCATTGAATTCTAATATTGCAATTAAAAATCTCTATTTGTTTAGGATTTTCATTTTAGGTGATGAGCAAAAATCTCTAAAATTTTTCTCAAATTAACTAAAGCAAAAAGTTGAAATATTTCTTTGGACTTGTCTTTAAATACAGTACTGTTACGAACTCTTGACTTTATCACATTTTACGTAAATTCCAGTAAAATTTAGTAAAAAAATGTAAAATTATTTAAAAAAAAAAAAAAAAGCTAATTTTTTTAAAATTAAGAAAATGTTTATTTTTAATTAGTCCTTGACACTCATTCACGTTTAAATTATTTTTAAATATAAAACATTGATTCTCAATAGTTTAAGACACTACCTTTATTTTGCAGTATGTAGTAGATTTTGGCGAACATTTTTAGGATCTTTCTTTTGATAAGCTCCAAATTTTTTTAAAAACTTTTTAATGTTGTTTGTTCAACCACATCATTCGGTAATTTATTCCAAATATTTGCAACACGGTTTGTAAAAAAAATGTTTCTGAGATTGCTATTTTTAACAAGTTGCTTTTCAAAACCATAACTATGACTCCTTGTATTGTAACTTTCTGACAGATTCCTTAGTGGATGATGCCAATCAACTATATCTAACTTCTTCACTATTTTAAAATGCTCGATTAAGTTTCCTCTCATTTGTCTCTCTTCTAAATTTGTTAATTCTAATTTTTTTAGCCGATCCTCATAACTTAAATTCCTAAGCTCAGTTATTATTTTAGTGGCCCTTCTCTGCACGTCTGATAATTCTTTTTTTTGACTAGGGTTCCAAACTTGGACGGCATATTCTTAATGAGGTCTAACTAAGCTTGTGTAAAGTTTTTTGATTGTAAACTTTTCACGATACTCAAATGAACGTCAAGTGCTCGATTTGCTTTTTTGGTAACTTCAGCTATGTGTTTTCTGCTCTTAAGATCGTTTGTAAAGATCACCCCTAAATATTTCTCTTTAATTGATTCAAAAACCCTATGTCCTATTTTATTTATTTTTTTCTCAGAAATAAGGCCTAGTCGAGCCTTTTTTTATGTTTAAAATTCATTTCCAATGCAGAATTCAAAGATATAAGTTTTAAGTGAAATTAAGACTGGACTTTCGAAAAGATATTTTTCAAAGTTAAGTCATTACTTTACTTTCCTTTAGCATTTTATTGAAAGTCAAGTTATGACTTGAAAAACTGAACTTAAAGTCAAGTCTAAATTTTATTTTATTATCAAAATTTTTGACAAACTCAGAATTGCAATTATTGTTTTTTACCATTGAAGATTCCCCAACTTAGTTTTATTTTCGGTGTTTTCGTAACCTTATTACTTCCCGTAATTATCAAAAATTTGAACTTAAGATGTTCATTGTAAAATATTTATTTCAAAGTCAATTCAAGATCTTACAATAGAATACAATTCTAATTTTGAAAATTATCTAACAGTATTCTATTTTACGAAAACAAATTTCCAAGATAATGTTATTTATATGCCGACCGACTTGGATTTATTTTAATTAAAGACGAGTCAATTTTTTTTATACTGAGAATACTTAAAAATAATTTTTATTTTTCGAAAGAAAAAATAAATAAAAAACATTTAAATTGAATTAAAAATTTAGACGAAGACTTACACGATGATCATGCTAGAGTCAGGTCAGACAAGACTTGTCTTCACAATAACTTACCGATCAAAAAATAAATAAATAAAATTTTTAAAACTAATTCTTTTAATTGTCAGCCTATGTTTAATTCAATTACAAAAAAAAAGAGAGAAAAAGTTTCGAAATACGAGAGACTTTACGACAAAAAAAAATCATATTTCGATGAACGAAAATAAAATTCCTTTTTTTTTTTTTAAATAAATTGAAGCCCAAGTTAGTCATGAATTTAGTCAAACACGACAAGACAAAACGAATCAATTTAAATTAATATCGATTTTTATCGAGTCCTCCTAAAATTCCGTCGAACTATCTGTCATGAAGAATTTTTTGTTTTGCTCAATTTATCTCCTAATTCAATTGATTAATGATATTTCAATTTAAGTGTCATTTAACAACGAAATAGAAGACTTTCTAAAATCTATAAACACAAACAGATCCTAGAGATTTGAGTTGTCATGTCAATAAGTAGCGTTTTCCGAAACTTTTTTTTATGTTCTCTAATTAATGCACTAATTTAAATATTTTCATTTACAGGACTTCTTTTTATTACTTAAGCCAAGTGGTCAATATAAGAAAATTCATCAAGTTAAATTTTTTTTTCTACAATCAATCAATTTTTGTAAGGTTCTTCAAGTTGTTTTTAACAATTGCATGAATCGTTAAATCTTTCAAGAAATTGTATTTTCTAATTTTTTTAAGCGGATAAGCAATTAAGTTCGATTTGCATTCAACTTATTTTTCTTCTTATTTCAAGCTTTTTTTCTTATGTTATTTCAATTTTATATATATATATTTTTTTATTAGTAATTTTACATCGTAAAGTAATTCATACTCAATTTCCGTAATTTCTTTTTTTTTTTTTAATTGAAATGAGTTGTATTAAATAAAAGGTTTTTTTTTAATGCTAGTAATTTTTGTTCCGTATGTTTTTTTTTATTGTACAAGTGGCTTTTTTATTCTTTATAAAGATTGTTAAAAGTATCAATTTATCGCCTTATTTGTTAATAATTGAGCAACTTTTGTTTAAACGATCAAGTTGAGTAAGATAACCATAAGAAAAGAACTGAGAATTCAACTTTAAAAATTATTTACTAAATTTTTTTTTTCTTTTAGGTGAATTTTACTTGAAAAAGTTTAAAAAATTTACAATATAAAAATTCAAAATTTTTTTCCGATTAGACAATTGTCGGAATATTTATAAAAAATTTTTTGTAAATAGTTAAGATTGATTTATTTTTAGAACAATTTATAAAATTTTCAGTTTTTTTTTTCGAATCAAAATTAGGAGCCTTATAACCAAGGTTTGAATTTATTGATGGTCAACCGGTTTGGTGGAACCGGTTCCAAACCGGTTTTTAATGGAACCAGTTTAATTTTCAAACCGGTTTATGGAACCGGTTTATTTGTTAAAAACCGGTTCCAAGTAAAAAATGTGCTTTTGTTAAAATAAGTCTTAATTAGAACTCAGATTAGATAAAAAAAAGAATGAATAACCAAAGGAAAATCTAATTTCTAATTAAAATAATTATTAGTAATTTTTATTAAATTTGTTTTTTTTTATTAAACTAGTCACTTTTTCGACAGTTATTGGTATAAAAAAAAATAATTTAAAAAAATTTTATTTTTTTTAAAAATTACATTTTTCATATTTAATTGGTAAAAAATTTTTATTTTTAAATCTACAGTTTCCGAGAAAAAAAAAAAATTTTTTTACATAACATTTAATTTAGAATTTAGATTTTTCTTTGGTGATTTATTCTATTTTTAAAATAAAAAGGTTAACTGAAGTTTTTGATCAATTCGCTCGATTCGCTCAATTCAAAACATAAAGACAGAAATTTTTCAATATAAAACTATAGAGTACATGAATTTGAAAAAAAAATTTTTTTTCAACTGCATAAAATTTTGAAATTTTTGAATTGAGCGAATCGAGCGAATTGATCAAAAACTTCAATTCACCTAAAATAAAAATCGATTTTTACTTAATCTGAGTTCTAATTAAGAATTATTTTTACAAAAGCACATTTTTTACTTATGTAACCGGTTTTATCAAATAAACCGGTTCCTGGAAACCGGTTTCAAATGGAACCGGTTACACATCACTAGTTGGACGCCTATACTTAGACTAATGAACTGTATCTCCCCATCAGTAAACCAGTCTCTTTAAAATGTATTTAACATGCGTGTCACATGTTCTATTTCTTGCAAATGGCACTAACTGAATATTTCTCGATAAATGAGGAAATTGTGGGTCCTTAATGAATTTTCATTAGAAGTTAAGTTTATATTTTGATTTTTTTAAAGATTTAGGAAGTTCCACAGAATAATTCCTGATCTATTTTTCGGAAAATATTTGGACCCTTCAACTTTTTCACCTTTTATATGTTTATATTAAACAATATTCAAGTAATTTTATTTAGGTAAAATTTGATTTTAATCAAGCAAACTAAACCCTTTCAAAAAGTCTAGGAAAAATAGCAAGAACTTTGTTTTTTTAATTTTTAGCATGTGACATGCGTGTTTGAATGTAATTTCACGCATGTCTCATGTTTTTTTAAAAGACTGGGAAACCAAAAAACGGGAAGAAAAATGCGCTTAAACAGATTGAAAAAACGTCAGCAATTAAACTAATTTGCTTGAAAAAAAAACGCCTAAAAATGCATCTTAAATATATAGATTTAAAAATTAAACCCTTTTCTGTGGAAAATTAAATTCTTTACTCGTTTTTTTTAGGTTTTATTCTGTCTTTTTAACGCGTTTTTCTTCCCGTTTTTTGGTTTACTGTCATGATGGTTTTAATGCATTTATGGGTCATTGCAATTGATTTTAATAGGTTTAGATTTTTTGAAAATTTTCTTAAAAATTTCTGGAAATTTTAACGATATGGTAAACTCTGAAAAAAGGTCCCTGCAAAAAACATCTCTGTTAAGAACTTAACCATAAATCTAAAATTCTAAAAGTCTCTTACTCTGCATGAAGTTTTTGCGTTTATGTTTTTGTAGACTCTTTTTGGGTGCAGCAAAATTGTTATATTTTCTATCAAATTACAGAATAATTTTATCACTTTTCGTTCTAAAGTTAAAACATTTTGAATGAATTAAAATGACGATTTAAAATGAAATTCAGTTTATTGTACATAACCCTAAAAAGCCAATCTACTCATAAAATATTTAACTTTATCGAGCTCCCTCATTATCGTTGCTCATTTCTTATACATCTTTAAATTGGAAATAAGAGATGGAGACTTTTTTTTTTCTATTTTACATTTTACAAAAATATTTACCATAAACCCTTGCAAATAAACCATTTATTTAATAAACCATTCATTAATGCGTTTTTAACTATCGAAAATTGGAAATGAATGCCGGTTTGTCCGGGCACGGGTTTATTCGCAAGGGTATACGATAATTCAGTTTTTTTTCCAATTCAATTTAATGTTAAATTTTCAAATTGAATTACACAATATATCCCTAAAAAATAGAATAGAAAAACAAGAGTTATCAGATGGTATAATGTCAGAAAAAAAACGCTTGACATTTACTTAAGAATTATTTTCGAGTTAATACTTGCCTCAAGTTGTGAGAAAAAAATATCAATTTCCTAACTAGTAACGCTTTATGCTACTTATGTGTAAAACCAATTTTTAGATCTTATTTATTTTCAACAAGAAAAGAATCCTAACTTTTATTTATTCAGTTTTTTTTAAATAATCAAATTTAAAAAATTTGAGGAAATTCCGCAAAAGTAAAAAATAAAATTCGGTTTCTTATTTGTTAAAAAATCAATTCAAATTTAAAGAAATTGTAAATAGTTTTTAAAGATTCCTTTTATCATAAGTTAAAAATCAAGTTTTAGCTTTTTTATTTTTAGATTAAAGCATCGTCGTATTCTTTTCTTATATTTTTTTTATTAAAAAATAATTGGATATTCTGAAAAGCTCTGAAACACCATGAATGAGTAAAATTTAATCCTTATTTTTTATTAATTAAATTTTAGCAAGTTTTTTTTTCTTGAAGAAATTAATAAAATTATACGAGTTACATCATAATTCGTAACCAAAAAAAAATTTTTGTCAACCGAATTTTTTTCTAATTTTTCAGTCATAAAAATTCGATAGGAAATTAAAAAACTTGAATTTCGTCAACGATTTTTTGTTGTATCCTGAAGATTTTCGGCATGAGAATTGTCGCTTAACATAAAATCAATTAAGCTCATCTCAAAGAATAAATGAAGCATTTAATGAGAATTTTATTTGTTTAGGCCTAAATGAACACTTAAAGAGAATAAGAACTTATCAAAACCAGGAGTTGATATCTCGATGACATAGCCTATTGAATAACTATTGATAAAATTGATAGTATTTATCGCTTGATTTAAATTTCTAATTATTCGGAACTTGTTTTTTTTTTCTTCGAATTTCCTCATAAACTCAAGCTGTTTTTCAAGTTTCGATACAACAACAACAACAACTAAAAAGAATATTATCTTGGAAATCTAATCATGCGTAATTTTGTTCAAACAACATTACTACTTTACTTGATTAAGTTTCATTAAAAAAAAAAAAAAATTTTTTTTTTAATTAAACTTTTTTTCCAATTCAAATATTTATTTAGCAATTTAGAGACATAATTTTATTTTGTATAAGAAATTTTGGTAAGTGTTACAAAAAACTTTAATCGCCGCTTGAAATCTTAATTATTATTCTACAAAAAAAAAAAAGAAAAAACCATTAAATTTTTTTTAAGGTTTTTGTTGTGTTTTTAGAAATTAAGAGAAAATATTTAAGGTTGCTTTTAAAAACAAAAACCAAAAAAAATTACAAAATACCTCTACTATGTCTCTAAATTGCTCGAATCTAATATTTAAAGCATGCTCTCGTTATGCCTAATTATTTCATTTGGTTTTAAATTAATTTTTTTTTAAAAAAATTTTTTTAGACTTAAATTCAAATAAATTTATTCTTCTTGGAGTATTCAAATATTTGTCGATTTTTTTTATTTCGATTATAAATCGAGATCGACTAAATATTAAATATTAATAAAAAAAAAAGAAAGAATTTTCTTTTCTTCTTTTTTATTGGTTTTAGTTTCTTTTTCGGAAGAAGTGTGTGTGTGTGCGTGTTGCCTGTACAAGTAATTACAAAAAAGAAAGACTTAAATTTAAATTTTTTTTTAATATTTGACTCAGTTTAGTACTCCAGATGCTGAGTATTTTTTTTTCTTATTATTTGGTCAAAATAATAGAAAATTTATTTTTGAATACTCTTAAAATTTGAAATGGGATTTTTAAGATTTTTATTAAAAAAAAAAAGTCGCGAAAAAAATCTTGATTTCTGCTTAATTATTTATACGGAAGTTAGTTTTCTTTCTTTTTTTTTATATTTGTTAAAAAACAAATGTCAAATGGTCCCAAATCTCAAGGTCAAATAAGGAAGTTTACTTATTGATTATTTTGATGTGCACTACGATCTTTAAAATTTTTCAAGTAAAAGTCTAACTAAATCTATTTAGTATATTTCATTCCGGTAATTTATATTTGATAGTAATACGCATTGGTTTTACGACTGCAAATTCTATTTTTTCGGTTGTCAACTTCAATGTTCTCAAAACACTTTTCTAGCTAAGGCCGAGGTTTCTTGACAGCAACTTTCCATTCGAGCTTATTTTCCAATAACCTTCTTCTGACTATAGATGAAGATCTTACCACTTGACAATTACCATTGATTTGTTAGCACATGGGATAGTTCAGTGGAATTTTTCTGGATAAGGTATAAACACATAAAATGATTTTTCGACGATAGGGCACTCATCAAAATTTGAGAAAAAAAATTTTTTTTCAAAAAAAAAATATTCTAAGTTAAATAATGAACTTTTCACGTCGACTAATTCCCAAATCATCGATATTTTCGCGAAATGATTTGATAATAAAGACAAAAATTTAAATTTTAAAAAAATTTAATTTTTTAAAAAATTAACTTTTTAAAAGTTGAAAAATAAATTTTGTTTTAAATATTAAAAAAGTATATCATTTTTTTTAAATTAAACAAAAATTTTAAATTTTTGTCGATTTTTAGGATCAAAAACACTTTATGTTTTATTGACTTTTATAAAATTGTAATTCTTGGTACAAATCAATTTATGATTTATTCTTTTTTTTTATGTTTATTTCTACCTCATCCGATTTTTCTTAACTGAACGTATTATATTTTTGTCATCTTTGAGGGTAGATTTTCACGGTTTGCCTTATCAAGTACGATCTTGATATAAGTTTGTTTGATTGTACCGATCAATTATTCTTTTAATGTAGGATAAAGCTCTGTTCAACTCCTTTTCGATAGTTTCCAATGTTTGTCCTTGTTGCCTCGTCGTTACAGCTTTGAGTCTGTCCTCAAGTGTAAATGATGGGCGATTTTTGAATTCTTAAGGCATTTTCTAACAAAAAATTTTTTTAGATCGACTGATTTTTTTTATTTTATCTTTATTAAAAATTTCATAAAGATTGGTTGAGATTTTAGGAAATAGGAGATTAAAGTTCATGTTTTTCTCAAAATTTTTCTCCAAAAAAGCAGTTTTTTTTTATTCTCATGTCAAGGTTTATTTTGATTAATCAATTAGGTAGTGTTCAAATGGGGAAACGAGCAGTTATCAAATAAAAAAAAATCTGAAATATTCATCCATTCCAAAATGACAACTTCTTTAATTTAAAGTTAAAAAAATTTTAATATTTGTGAATTTTTCCTTTCCGAAGCTGCATTGAGTTCGAAATTTGAATAAATTATGCCTCGTTTAACAGTTGCGACATTGGTTTGATAGATGAACCATGAGTCAAGTCAATTTTAACATGGGAAGGGCGCAAGGGTTTACGGTATAAAAAGTCCAACTCGATTATCTAAATGATTTTGTTTAAGATTTATAAGAAATTTGTGAAATTATTTTTGATCTTTAATCCCTTACCTTCTAAAAACTTTTTAATAAAAATTGAGAATTTTTACACTAAATCAAATATTCGCTTTTGACCAACAGCACAAACGCTTACAATTAGATAACCAGTCTAAAATAATATTATTTTTAGTCACAATTAAAAAAATGAAAAAGTTCCAAGTTTAAAAAATATTTTTTCTAAAATAGTTTAAGAGAAAAAAAAAGGCTCTGTTGTACCCTTTTTCCGGTTATTTCTATTTTGTTATGTCAAAAGAATTTCATTATGAATTTTCGAGCTTAAGGCTCTCTTTTTGTTTTGGAAAATAACAAAATCGTTAAATTAAAATTGTTTTAACTAGAATTTAAATTAAATAAAGAAAACAAGAATCTGAGAGAAAAAAAATTAAATTATATAAAAATAGGAATTTGTTTGGAAAAATTAAGACAAAAATTACAATTTACTGATCGTTGATCTTCAAGTCCCCATTAGCTCCTTCTTTCTATAAATGTAAAATATTTGGTTAAAATTCTAAGATCATGAAAACGATTTATCGAGTTAATTTATTAGTACAGTTTTAAAACTCGATTCAAGTAAAACCCCAAACCCGAATCTTAATCCGATTAGTAATCAAAATTTTACATAATAAAAATTAGTTTTTAAATTTTATTATTTCAAAATATTTGTAAAAAGGACTCTCTTATTAAATACAATTCCAATAGCTTAAGTTTAATATTTTCTTAGATTTCAATAATCTTTACAATCAAGCTTAAGGATCATATAAGTAAAGAATTAATTTTTTTTGTTGCTTCTTTTGTTCTTAGAATTTTTATGAGTATTATCAATTTCATAGAACAAAAACATATTTATGTTTGATCTATAAATTATTTTCTTTCTTCTGTTCAAGGATCCCTTTATATTTTCGTAAGAAAAATCAACAAACGACAAAATCAAATAAATAAGAGCACTTGGATTCAAGGATTCAACACTTTAAAAAAAAAGTGCTTATTTTTTTTAACTGTTAAGAAGCTGACAAAATTTCGGTAAAATATTTCTAAAAGATAAGATAACGTCTTTTTTTTAAGATCAAAGTGTAGAATAGGAAATTTTTTTTTTGTTGTTTCAAATTTAAGGGTCACTTGAGCTTAAGATTATTTTATAGCTTAAATAAGCGTGACTAATCAAAAGTCAATAAAAAAAAAAAATTTTTTTTGTTTAAAAAAAAAAGTGCAATTTTTAGCTTATTTTCGCTTAATTAAAGAAGTTAATATAAAGATAAATTGTCTTTTTTTATTATTATTATTGGTCTAACTGATGGCTCCTCGGATAGTTGACAATGATGATGGATGAGTTTTTTCTCTTTTTTTCATTATGCTCAATTTAAATTTAAAAAGACAGTTTATTTCAAAATATGTTCAATCAGATAACACCAACTTGAACTTTTTTTTTTATTCTTTTTTTAGATTTAAAAAAAAAAATCCAAGTCCAGTCAATATCTGTCATATTTTCTTATAAAAAAACAAAGCTTAAAGTGAAGTGTTAAAGAATTCTATTTTTTATTTATTTTTGAAATTTAATATTGTTGTCATAAATAATTTAAAGTGGAATTTTTAAAAAAAGATAGAAATCTCTTAGAATTTTTCAGTATTTTTTTAAAGATGAGACTTTTTATTTCTTTATATTAATCTCTCATTTTTCCAACTACAAAAAATAGAAGAAAATTTTCTGCTTGCTTTATCAAAAGAAAAAGAAGTTTTTTTCTATTTTTTTTTTGTTTTTGTTTCGAACAAAAAAAGTCTAAATATTGCATGTAATTTAATCGTTTCGTAATCTGTACTTTTGTATTTCTAGTTGAACGACTCGCGGGCTACTACTAAATTACTTACGGTTTAATGGAAAAAAAATTTTTTCGATTCAACAGAACAGAAATAAAATGAAAAGAAGCTTTTTTTTTTCGTTTAAAAAAAAGAAAGAAAAGATAAGATTTCATTTGTGAGTTTTATGTTTTAAATTTTCCATTCGAATTAGTATTAGAATACATATTTGGTCTGTCTGGTCGAATGATCTATTCAGATTAATATCTTTTTAAGTAACAGGATTCTATTTTACCTAATAGTAGAAAAAAAAAGTTGTTGTTTTTTTGTGTTTAATTCGGATTATTTAGGCCTAAAATTTACTTAAGAATTAATGGTCAAGGGTATCGAACAAAAAACTAAACTGTTGTATTTTCACATAGAAGTTAAAAATAAAAAATTTTAATTTTTTAAAATTTTGGCACTCAATCTGGTTCTTTAATGTTAAACTTTTTTGTTACAGTTCAAACTTTCTGGGTCTTAAGGTGTCTTAAAGATAGTGTTTTTAAAATCTTTTAATAATGGCTTAGATAATGGTCTTGCGCAAAAGCTGGTAAAATTTTGATTTAAAAAATTAGCGGTTAGAATTTGGCGGAGTTGTTTGAAGCCTTGCTTGGATCGGTCCGTGTTTTAGTAATACCCAGCAATTGAATTAGACCAAATAAAATAAATTCTAACACTACAAATTTTTGCTTCATAAGCCTATTATGCTAAACATGACTTTGGTCGCTTTTTCAAAGCAAAAATTATGATTTCTTTAACTTTTTTAGACATTTATGAATAAAAAGGAGTAAAAAATTTTTAGAAAAATATTTTTTTCCCGTTATCATCTATTTTTAAAGCAAGATATTGTCTTTAGATTATCATTATTTTCTTAACACAATATTTATTTTTTACCTATGCTGTTGGTTGGCCCGTATCCTATTGTGTTTTTTTAAATTTAAGTTTAAATGCTTACTCTGGACAGTAAGAAAAAATAATCTACAAGAGGCTAAAATTTTTATTAAAAATCAGATTTTTTGTTGACAAAACACGGATGGAGTGTTTTTACAACCAAAAAATTAGCACCCACAACCAAAAAATTTTTATTGGTTGTAAAAAGAATTTCGTCGCAAAACACGACATACTATGAAAAACCAAAAATTCACAAAATCGAGGTAAAACTGTACACACTGCGTTAGTAAAAACATTGTAAATTAGGAAAAATAAAAAATCAAATTTTGGACGAGAGTTTTAATTTTTGACGAGCCTTTTTCATTTTAATGAACGTTCAAATTTGGAATTCATGAATGATCAGTATTGTAAAAAAATGAAGGAAATGTCAAATTTAAGGTTAAATTATATAAAAAATATGAAATCAAATAAAGTTATAAATACTTTTTAAAACAGAGGACCTTGTGGTGATTATATTGCTTATTATTAAGCTAAATTGTATTCAAGAGGCCTTAAAAATCAAAATAAAATTTTAAAAAAATTGCTTATTTATTTAATAAATTAAAAGAGTATTTTAAATATTTAAGCAATATTTTCCAGTCAACTTAAGTGGTTAATTTTTTTTTTTATTAATTTTCCATGTTATTCTTTTAAATAAGTTCATAGAACCCTTTAAAAATGATAAAACACATAAAAAGAATCTTCGGGTTTAATATTCCTTAGTATTCATGAAACATTTAATTTTTAAGGGTTACATAAAAAAAACAAGAAGCTCAAATAAATCATGCATTATTTTTTTATAAATTAAAAGTTTAAAAAATAAATAGAGAGACCAATAGTTAAATATCCGTACCATCTGCTTCATGAAGAGAATTATTTTTTTGTTCACAATAATAATACAATTCATAAAAAAAAAAGAAGCAAAGTCAATTTTTCAAATAAACTTTTAAAGGAAAAAAAAAAGTAGCCATATATCCTGTCAATCATATTTTTTTTGTTATTTTGTTCAATTCTCAGTTGGTATATTTTTTCTAAAAATATTAACTTAAGGAAATAAAAAAAATTGAAATAATAATAAAATAAATTGTTTTTTTTTTTTATTTTATTTATATTTTCATTAGAAGATAATAATAAAAATTATCTATTTATCTGTCTGGGTTTGACCAAAATAGGAAAAAAAAATGATTTATTCCCGAACAAAATTAGGAAGAGAAATGTTTTTAGAATCTTGTTGGTAATTTACTTAAAATACCTCGTCTAATAACTAAGGACTTGATAATAATTTATTTATTTATTTTTATTAGTTTTAAATTAATGTTTGAATTTTGTTTAAACAATTAAAATGCTTAATTTTCTCAGGTTTATAAAATAGCCAAAAACTGAAGAAAAAAAAATTTTTTTTACTTCATATTCTGGTCTTTGAGGTTAAGTAAACGATTTTAAGTGTTTTTTTCTTATTGTTTAGTTTCTCTTAAGACCCTTAATAATTTAAACAAATTTTCAAGATAGAAATTTGATATTTTGTATTTAATTTGATAAAATTAGTCTAAAAATTTGAATGCATGTTTGTTAAGGGCTACAATTTATGCAATAAATATTTATGTCTAATCGTTGCCAATACTTTGTAAAAAAAAAAAAATTCCCTAAATCGACACGAAATTCTAATAAATACTTTAATTTATTGATAAAACAATTTCAAGTTATTTTTATTGATTTCGTGAGAATATTCTAATCAGCCATTAGACATGATAGTAATTTATCGTTGAGATTTATGGAATTTTTTATATATATTTTTTTCTTTTTGGATGATAAAAATTTAATTTTTTTAAAATCTTTTTTGTTGTTGTTGATCACATTATTTTAGTCTAAGAGAGAGCTTTCTGTTTAATTGTCAACTCAAGTTTCAAAATGCATTTAAGTTAAGTACAATCTTAAGCTTGTCTCAATTAAATAATTGACTTTAAATTAGAATAGTAGTCCTTATTTTTTTTAACTAATAAAAAAAAGGTGGTCCGAAAAATTCCTTATTTTAAGCACTTTTGCTATGTAATCCTTGAGTATTTTATATTTTTAAAATATGCCATAATTTTTTAAGTTAACAATTATGTAACCAAATATTTACTGGTTACTTACTTGAGAATCACATAACTTAATAAAATTTATTAGTCACATATTGCAATAGATACACACATTACTTTCTTATGTGATTCAAAAAAGTGAAAAAAAAGGGGTCACTATTTTAGGTTCAAAAAACGGAAAAAAGTTTCAAAAAAGTGATTTTTTAATAAAAATTGAACCGGTTGTCAATACCTCATTTTCTAGGCTCATCTTCTAAGTTGTTTTACTTTACATTACCGTAGTTTCTGCTTGATTGTACCACTGACTTTAAGTTATGACTGTAAAAAATTAGGTTCTACAAAACATTAAAATCGATTTGAGACACAATTTTATTTAAAGTCACAGCTTAAGGCCAGTGGTACAATTAATGAGACACTATTGTATTTACATGGGAAGTTTTCAAAAAAGGTCAAAAAAATTTTTTTTTCAATAATTTTTTTTTTAGCCGGACCTCGATTTTGTTAACTGCCTCGGTAATTACAAAAATGTTAGCAAATTCCAATTAAAAATTAGAAGACTATGCTGATGAGCGTCATTTCAAAACCATTAACAAAATCGAGGTCTGACTGGTATTTAAAAAATTTTCGAAAGCTTTTAGACTTTTGGATCGATATTTACCCAAAATTAAGCATAATTTTTTTTATTCTTAAAACTAATAATTTTTAACTGGATTGTGTGTTTCAATAGTTTCAATAGTTTATTTATTGATTTAAAAAGGCTTGAGCAAGCTCTTTTGCCTTTAAGTTAGTAGTTATTAGATAATCTTTTGGTAGTTTTAATTTTTAAATAAATTTAAAAAAAATATTTACAAAAATAAAAAAACAACAAAAAAAAAAAAAAATAAAGCAAAAGATGTTACAAACAAAATTTTGGTTAATTATATGAGTTTGGCTAATAGTTCTAAGGGTGTTCTTTTTTTGTTTGAGTTAATTGCATCTTCTAAGAGTTCAAATATTAAAGGATTTAAACTTAACAAATTTTTTTCTATATAATTTTGGCTTAACAAATGTAATCTATTATGAATTGTTTCAATATTACTTAAATGATGTAGATACGTATTTGAGCACTAACTGGATTGTGTGTTAAAGATTTTATTCTTTTATTTGAGTCATTTCTTGGAAAAAAAATCACTCGATTAGAAGAATTTATTAGATATGTCGGTATATTCTTAATTTGGAGTAAATACGGTAGCAGTTTAGAGCACTTAAATTATTTTTAAGTTTGAAAAACTTCTGGGATTTAGCTTCTTTTTTTTTAATTTGATTTCGAATTCGTTTAATGTAATTTCTTTGTTAAATTTTTTAAAAAATGCATTTAAATATTCAAATTTTTATTGTCATACATTAATTTATTTTTCAAGCATATGTCCATTAATTATATTTTATTTTTGAATGTATCCGCTTCGGAAATTATAAAATATTATTAATATGACTAAGAACCCGCTAGACAATTATGTTAGTTTTTTTTAATTAGTCTAATATTGGGTGTTTGTATTAATTTAACACTTTTAATATTTACATTTAAAGAATTTAAGAGTAAATATCAAAAAATCGTAGTTAGTTTATACACACACAATTATCACATTGGTCTACTTTATACTTCACTCTAATTCAGTGGCAAAATAAAAATTCAACAAAAAAAAGAATTATTTATATTTTTTTTCTGTTAAAAATATAGACACTTAGAAAAGAACAAGTAGACACGGCGCATATATTCTTCTTTTTATTTTGTTAAGATAAAAAATTAATTTTGTCACGCTTAAATAACTTGAAACTTTAAACAAATCAAAAAAGAAAAAAGTGAAAAATTTAAAAAATAGTTTATTTATATTAACTGTCAAGTCATTCTCTTATTTTTTTTTTAATTTTTGTTTATTTATTTATTCGTTTTTTTTTTTTTTCGTATCTCTTTTTGAAAAAAAAAATAAGAATGACTTGATATAAAAATCTCGGTATTTTTCACTAAGCAAGTGGAATATTTTATTTTTTCAAATTTGAATATTAATACGTCTTAAAATAAAGAGGACATTTGAGACTTTACTAAAGATAAGGTAAGGGTTCATATTTCAAATTATTATTCATACTTTATTGCTTAGAATCATCAATAAAACAACAATCAAAAAAAAATGCCGAAATATTCTTAATTAATTTATAATAAGTCCTTGGAGTCCTTACAGTTGACAAAATAAATAAGAGTCTTTTTTTTAATTAATTTTACAGAATCCGTAGTTTTTTTTCTCCTCGAAAAAAAAAAAAATTTTTATGTTGTTATTGTTGTCATGTTAAAGATCATCTTAATTAAAATCTACGTCTTGTCTTAAGGGTTTAAGATAAATACATGTTTGTAGATCAAATAGTTTATTAACATTTTTTTTATTTTTTTTTTTGCTAAGGCTAAATATTATTAAGTTGAGTATTATATTGAACTAGTTTTATTACTTAAAGCTTAATTAATTAGTTAAATATATAAGTTTTTTTTTTTTTTCTTGATGGCTAGCTATTTAAATAAAAAGAAGGAGGAAGTATGAATAAGAAGAAACGACAAAATATTTAGGTTTTAAGGCTTTTTTGTTTTTACTCGAAACTATGTCTTAATTAACTTAATAAGTATTGTACATGATGTTTAAATTTGATTGGATGAGATATGAATAAATATTCAATTTTAGTATTTATATATATTTTATTTGGTTCCTTAAAATTCATAAGCGGAATTTAAAAATCTTCTTAATTATATTAAAAATGAAAAAGATAGGAAATAAAAATAAATTTTATAAACAGATAAATATCGCTTTTACAAGGTAGGCCACTGTTTAACTAAAAAAACATTTGTGGATAATTAGCATCTAGAGTAAAACAAATGTTTTCAAAATTTTTTAATACCTTTTCTCCACTAAGTTGATATTTATTTTCCGATATATTCCTTATCAAGGCGTTTTAAGCAAGGTTTCCAAGAATGTCGAAGAATTGCGCTGCTTTCTAGCTAATGAGAGCGATTATTTTGTCCCAAATTATGGGAAAATGAATAACCAATTTCAATGTCAAGATTAAAATTTGACAAATTTTTTTTTGTATTTTCAAAATATTCTAATTCTAATACAATTAATTTTTAGTTTAAAATTTTAAATTTAAATAAGCAAATTTTTGTTAGAAAAAAAAAACTTTTCAAATTTTATGAAACTTTGGACTAATGGAAAGCATTACATAAAAAGGATACAATTTTTTTGAATTCAAAAGTCTATTATAGATTTGACATGATTGGCGACAACGAAGTCAAAGTATTTCCTTCTTTTAGAATCCATATTCGTGATTGAAATTATTATTAGTAATAAGATAAGTACTAAACTATTAAATAAATATTTTAAGAAATAGTTTACGGCACTTACTTAATTTAATTTTCCTAGAGAAAATAAAATAACCTTTAAAAAAAATAATTAGCCGTTTTTTAAAAGTTTTAAAATACGTTTAAAAAACGCGCTTTCTCAATATCAATTAAATTTTAATTTAAGACTAGAGAGATAGAGAAAAAGAGTTAATTTTTTTTTATTAAGGTCAAAAATTTCAAAAGATTTTTTTTTCTATCTAGTTTAAAATACTTCAAAGATCAAATCGAATCCATAATCAAAAAAATAAGTATCTACCTATATGATACCTTAATATTTGCATGTTCAAATGTATAAAATTGTAATACCCCCCTCAACAATAACGAAACTAAAACAAAAAAAAAGATCATGATCTTCACATTCAAAAACATCATCTTAATCTATAATTTAATATTTACTTAAATATATTTATATATGACAAAAAAATAATTACATACCTTTCAAAAGTAAATTTGTCAAAGTATGTGTACGTGTGTGTATTCTAAAGACGTGGACACACACAGTATATATTTATTTTATTTCTCTTTGGTTGTTTACATTTGTAATTATCTTATCTTATCTAACCAACCAAAAAAGTATGAACCCCCCTTCATAAGCCATGGGATTAAGTTTAGAAAGAGAAATAATAAAACAAAAAAACGTGTTAAGTTAATCAATGATTAAAATCAGAAACCACCCTGTTTTTTTTTTTATTTTAACATCTTATAAAATAAAATTAAAATTTTAATTTTTATATACTCAAAATAATTGAGTGAAAAAAAAAAAAATTTTTTTCGTCAAAGCCGAACCAGCCGGAGCGGTTTTTGAAAAAAAAAATTTTTTTTTTGTTTTAATTCGCAACCAACCTTCTTTCTCATTTTTTTTAAATGAAACAATAAAAAAATTTTTTATCTCATTTCACCGACTTTTTTGTTGTTGTTGTTGCTAAATAAAGTCAACCTCTCCTTACTCATTTTCTTTTATTTCGTGATGTCAATATATAAAAACCCGCTTATCAGTCTCAAAAAAATAAAAATATATTTTTAATTTAGAATTAAAAAAAAAAAGTTAGAATGATAAGAGTATTAGTCATTTTAATAATTAATACAATATGGGTTGCAACGATGCCGACGACGACACGTTTGACAATAATGCCTAGGCCATATGAGTCGAATAAAGTCAAAGCAGTGATAGACGAGAATTTTTTTATGACATGTATACCCGATTCCATTGAGGGTACAACAACTGGTCTACGTTGGTTAGCACCCAATGGTGAAATAATCCCCGAAGATCCATTCCGGAGAGTATACGCTGCACTCAAAGACAAAATGCTTTTATTACACTTTGAAAAATTAATACCTAGTGACGCTGGTGTTTATACATGTCAAGGCGTACAAGACGGCATAGTCGATGAGGCTAAATCCGAGCTTAGTCTAGAGAAAAAAATCTCTTTTTACGATACACCATTCGAGCAATTTATACGCTCTGGTCAAGATCAATTAGTAACATGTCACGCTAGTTCTATACCAGGACCAGAAATAGCCTGGTTTAAAAAAGGCATAAGTACAACTCTTAAAAACGATCATAAATACCAAATTACAAACGATGGTTTAGTAATTAAAAATACTCAAATTGAA
The DNA here is from genome assembly GCA_002922825.1 of Brachionus calyciflorus. Lineage (NCBI taxonomy): Eukaryota > Metazoa > Rotifera > Eurotatoria > Ploima > Brachionidae > Brachionus > Brachionus calyciflorus. The sequence continues at coordinate 2,113,179 of NTPY01000635.1, read as the reverse complement.
GACGAGGGTATTTATTTGTGTCAAGCCTCAGTTACATCAACAGGTGAAATAAAACGTGCTGATATTAATGTAAACGTTATGCACGAGCCTATTTGGGATCAAAAACCAATTGATACTGATGGTGTTAACAATCAAGACATAGTCATAAAATGTAAAGCACATGCAAAACCAGCTCCTGTTTACAATTGGTATAGAAATGGTATTTTACTCGCTGGTGATCGATATGTTAAAACATCGGACTCTTTAAGAATTATAAAATCGAGTGTTTTAGATCGTGGTACATATACATGTGAGGCTGAGAATAATTCGGGTAAAATACAAGCCAACTTTAGACTTAATATTTTGGTTGGTCCAATTATAAGTCCGATGGAAGAGGTTCGTGTTATTGAAGGCGAAGATGCTGTTATTAAATGTGTTGTACAAGAAGCATTTCCTAAGGCTTTAATCACGTGGAAATACGCTGATAATTTAGAATTAATAACACCACAAACCGATACATCAATTTTAATAGTTGATGATTCCGATCAAAATAACTCCGATGGTAATCTAATTGGCAGTTGGTCCGAGCTTAGAATTAAACCAACAAATAGAAATTTTAATAGAAATATAACTTGTGTAGCTTCGAATAAGGCTGAGGTCACTGAGAGAACAACTCGTTTATATGTTGATTATAAGCCTAATTTGTTATTGAATTCGGAAGCTAGGGATTATTATTATAGTTGGTTAAATACGGATTTAAGTGGATCGTCTGGTAGTTCGTCATCATTGGCTACTAGGGGTATGGGTGTACGTATGACTTGTTTGGCTAGTGGTGAGCCTAAACCTCAAATAACTTGGTATTTTAAAACAGAACAAATTAAGCATGATAATGTCAAATATATTTTGCATAAAGATGAATTGGGCCTATCTCAAATTGAAATAGTACCACAAATCATGAGTGATTTTGGTGATTATCAATGTAAGGCTGAGAATAGAGTTGGTGCTAGTTATAGAAATATTGAATTGCGATTAGCTGGTGTACCTAAACTACCACCAATTGCTTTACTCAAATCAACTAAACCCGAATCAATTAACTTTGAAGTTAAATTATCAGATGCTCCCGATGCTGATGGTGGTCTACCTGTCGATCAACTTAAATTTCAATGGAGATTTTTGAATTCGGATTGGTCGAATCAGTATGAAAAAAATGTTCCTGTTGATAATATGAAAGCTGTCAATGTTGAAATTAATACTTTAATACCCGATACAGAGTATTTAATTAGAGTTGCTGGTGTTAATAAAGTTGGTCTTGGTGCATGGTCCAAAGATCTCAAAATTAGAACTCTTAGTAGACGACAACCTGATTCTATTAGGGTTTTAAGCAAAGAAGATTGTCATGCTTCAACTAGATGTCATATTGAATGGACTGTTGATTCCAATGGTGGATCACCTATTAGAGAATATCATATTCGATGGAGAAGGGTAAGAAAAAAAATTTTTTTTTCCCAAAACGGAAAATTTTTCGAATTCGAAAAAAAAATTTCCGAAAAATTTTTTTTGAATTTTTGCGAAAATTTTTTTTTCCAAAAATGGAAAATTTTTAACTCGAAAAAAATTTTTTTTTTTCAAATAATTTTTTTATAAATTTTTTTTGTTAAGATATCATACAAAGATTCTAACAATCAACACGTGAACACAGACAAAATAGAGCCATGGTCATCAGTTCAAATAATCAAAGCACCATTAAGTAGCTACGAAATAGTATCAATTCAATCGAATTCATTTTATGAAGTAGACGTAATTGCAATGAATGATATTGGACCATCAGCATCGCAGCCATTTAGGATACGAACACTACCAGGACAAATAGGTTTGTACAATTTTTTCTAATTTTAACTAATTGCTTTAAATGTTAGTTGAATGCATGTTTTTTTTTTAACATAACTATTAGCTGATCATGCTCTATATTCTTCGAAAACCGAAAGAATCTCTCATTTACAATCAAACGCTATTAGAATCAATAATTCAAATGCTGCTTGCTTAGCTTTAATTTTTAGTTTTTTGTTTTTATATTTTTATTAATACTATTAATATCACACTCACCTTTTTTTTTTGGTTCCTTTGTTTTGTTTTTGTCACAGTCACTTTTTTTTTAAATATTTTTTTTCTTTGTTATATATAGTTGTTTAATTAAAAAATAAAAAAAATTAATAAAATAAAATTTTGATTTTTTTTTGATTTTTGACAAAAAAATAGGCGGCGAATCGGAAGCTTTCAAAAAAACCAATGAATCAATTATAAATAGAATTATTTTAATATCGGGCTCAGTTATAGCTGCTATTATTCTATTTATTATTATTGATGTTTTGTTATTGATGAAATTCGATTGTGGTCTACTTGCCATTTTGACCAAATCATGTGGACAACATAAAGATATACCAATTGACTACAAACCGTAATTTTTTTATATTTAAATTTTGCTAAAGCCTTAAAAATTATGTTAACATTAAAGTTTAATTCATTTGGGTCAAAATCTTATAAGTTTAGGGTATTTGAATTTCAAGACTTTTTGAAACGTTTCAACTTCATTTTAAAAATTAAAAGTAATTGGAATGAGTCTAATTACTTAGTCAAGGTCATCCCCTTATAAGATGACATAGTTATAAACTTAAATTTATAATAAACTAAAAATATTATCCAATTTTTGTTCTGATAAAATTTTTAAATCATAAAAATAACTTTTATACATGGCTTTTCAAAAGTATAAGACACCACTATTTTTTATGCAACAAAGCGTGGAATCAAGCTAAAATTTTTAGGAAAACTATTTAGTGAAGCTTCAAAAAATATTTTTTTATTTTTATTAGATTGTTAAAATACGAAAGTCTGCGAATTTAATTTCAGAGGAGCAAAATTTTTACACTTTGCCTCAATTTAGAAAATAACTTAAACACTTCCCATTCAAAAGTTTTAGCAAATTGTATCGAAATGACGAACTGAAATTTGCTGTACACAGCCTTTATTTTTGAACTTTTTCTTTTCCTTTAAATTGAAACAAAATTTAAAAGTTTAATTATCGTTTTGATTTATCAACAGAAACAAATAATGATAATTTCAAAAATAATTCAAGTATTCAAAAAGAAAAAAAAAATTTAAGTTTAATTAGTCCTAATCAATTAGAAGTGAATCGGAATCGAAATATAAGTTAAATTTGTACCTACCCACATTTAGTAAAATTTTTGAGAAAAAATATTTTCATTTGAATTTGGTTTATTCTTTTGTGTTCTATAACAACTTTACCTACAAGTTTGAAATTTAATTAGAAAAGTGCGATGTTTCAAAATATTTCAAATATTTTGAAACTTATTAAAAAAATATTTGAATGTTTTTTTTTTAATGAAGGTGAATCAAAACAAAATATCTTGATCTAAATAACCAAAAGAATTTACTCATCTCAACCAAGTAGCGTATTTTGTTATAGTAATTTTCTAAATATTCAGAATAATCTGAAGGTCTATGTTTCAGCAACTTTTAAATTCAAAGGATCTTTTAATTTATTTTTATTTTTTTAAGGGTGTTTATCTCATTCTTAATTTTGATTGGGGATTTTATCAGGAAATTAGACAAGTCTTTAAAAATTTTCCTTGTCTAAACTAAAGAGCGTATTTAGTTATAGTGATTTATCAAATATTTAAAAAAAAAAATTAAATTTTTTTTAAAAATTAAATTATTTGGAAAATTTACTATAACTAAATACGCTACTTAGATCAAGCATATTTAGTTTTGATACATCTTCATTGCAAAAATAACACTCAAATATTTTTTTCAAAAAAATATTTTGAAACATCGCTCTTTTCTAATGAAATTTCAAACTTGTAGGTAAAACTGTTATAGAACACAAAAGAATAAACCATTTGGATATCTTTTTATTTTGAGCCGAAGGCTCAATATTAAGATTTCTGTGGCTTTTTCATTGGAATGAAATTAACTTTTAGGATTTTGACATAATTTAATAAAATATATTCCAAACTTGGCCAGAGTTCTAGCTTTTCGTAAAAAAAAGATTTTTTTCTCTGAATCCTTTGAGCGGCTCGGAAAATTGGAGCGAAGCGACTCTTCTAAAGATTAATATTGAAGAGCTACATAAGCAATATCGACAAATAATTCATTTTATATGATTTTGATGTATTTTTTACTCAATTTGGTTTTATATTATGTTTGATAGAGTGTTAAAAAATTAAATAAAAAATCTTATTTTTAAGTATATAATTTAAATATATCCCACTTCACATATATCCTCTAATATTCTTGGGACAAAAGGGGGAATATAACCAAGTAACGACTGTAGTAATACAATTCATTAGTCAGTTAGACGTTATACTTTTACATGGTGTAAAATTTTACAGTAAAATTTATTTTCAAAAAAATAATGAACAACTAAATTTTTGACTAAATTCAAATATAAGCAAATACGTCTTTCATAACAATTAATTTCTGTAATTTTAATGCTTTAGTAAAGTCTATAATTTTTTTTAAAATTAATTTAATAATTAAATATTTAAAAGAACTCCAACTTTGATAGCCCAACATCAACCAAAATCAAATACTCCATATCAACCAATAAATCAAACAGAAGAGCCTAATGCAGACACTTCGGTAAGTCAGCCTATTTAATTAGGAAAACAAAAAATTCATAAAACTTTAAAATTTTTTTTTTAATAGATTCCAATGGATGAATAGAGAATATTAATACTTTTTTTTTTGGTTTTGTTTTATTCTTATCCATTTAAAAAAAAAATATATTACTCAATTTATTTCAATTTAAAATTTAATCTCAGGTTTTTGTTAATTAGTTTTTTTTTCTATTTTATTTTTAAATTTTTTGTAAGACTATTAAAATTTTTTTTTCATTGAAAAACATAAAATAATCGAATGAAAATCCTAAGCCTAGTCTCCTGTTTGAACAGGATTAAAATTAAACTGAATGCATTAAACCATTTTTGGTTAAAGGTAACCTGATGGTAATTCTCCTAATTTTATAGTAATTAACAGTATCTTAAAATGATTATTTTCATTGTTATTTTTCAACTCTTTTTTTTTTGTTTTAGAATAAGATTTATTATTTATATAGATTATTTACGATTTTTTTTAAATTGACTGTTAAGAGCTTAGGACAATCTCGAAAACCTTACTATTAACTTCTAAATGACCGGTTTTCATTTAAACTGAGCTTTTTAATGTTTTTGTTTTTTTTTTTTTGTAATTTTTTTTAAAATTTTTTAATTTTTGTAATTAATTTTTTTATTATTTGTAAAATTTTAAAAAATTTCAATAAAATATTTAAAAAAAAAACGTATTTTAGTAAAAAAAAAACATTATGATTTCTAATTTGCTGTGCATTTTTAAGACTCTAATTTAAAAATTTAAAAAAACCTAAAGGAGTTCGCTTAAAATTATATATCAGTATAATAAATAACTTATTCGCTTTAAACTTTGAGTTAAATTATTGCCTAAATATTTAACTGAGTCTACTAACCCACGATTATGACTTTTATTACTAAATTTGTTTAAAGCTAAATTTGTGAGGTATCGTCAACGAACGACCTAAATCTCAGCTGAGCTCAAAATGAAACTTTTTGATCCTCGATCAAAAATATAATTAGAATTAATAAGCTAGATCTATTTGAGTCTATTGGCATCTTTTAGCTTCTATTAGCATCCAGTTGGCTTATGAAAAGAGGGGGGACCCCCCTCTTTTTGGTCTATTTGTCCTATTTGCAATACTTTCCCATGTTAATTAAAATCCATTGGCGG
>NTPY01000635.1:2091835-2106589 GCA_002922825.1 Brachionus calyciflorus | reverse complement strand
TGAAATTATTTTGGCAAATAAACTCTATTGGCAGCTAATGGAAGCTAATAGACCTCCAATAGACTGTCTTTTTAAAATTATTTTTTCTTCTAGTAGAGCTCAGCTTGATTTTTTTGCTCCGCTTGGCGATAGGTGAAATTTGTAATTTTGTTTTGAAACAAAGAACTTTTACAACTTGGAATTCTGAAGGTTATTGCTAAAAGCCGGACCACCTGTTTTTTACTAAAAACCGGACCTATAGTTTAAACAAGAAGCTTGAAGCTAAAAATAGTCTAGTAGAGAATTTTACGAACTTTCGTTTAATGCCCTTATTTAAGCTCCATGACCTTTCCTTCGACTTGTAGACTCGTCCAAATGTAAAAATTTTGATTTTGTACCTGTAATTCAATGGAGCTCGTAAAAACTCTACTAAAAATTAGTGGGACATTTTTATTTTGCACCTTCTTCAGCCAAGTTATGGTCATTTTATGAAAGTTCATAAAATTTATAACTAGAAAATAGGTGATCGACTATTATTTGACGCTTTGTTCAACCTGTAGGTACCGGTCCGAAGGTAAAAAAAAAATTAATTTATATTTGAACGCATCTACACAGCGAACCAAAGGTCCTGGAGCTTAGAAATGGTCATTTTATGAAAGATCATAAAATTCTCTACTAGAAAAATGGTTGTCGACTATTATTGGACGCTTGCTTTGGCTAGTAGGTACAGGTCCGAAGGTACAAAATCAAAATTTTTACATTTGGACGAGTCTACAAGTCGAAGGAAAGGTCCTGGAGCTTAAATAAGGGCATTAAACGAAAGTTCGTAAAATTCTCTACTAGAAAAATGGTGGTCGACTATTTTTGGCTTCAAGCTTCTTGTTTAAACTATAGGCCCGGTTTTTAGTAAAAAACAGGTGGTCCGGCTTTTAGCAATAACCTTCAGAATAGTTTTTCTAAAAAAAAATGTATCGTATCCGCTTGCACAAAATTTCGTGAAAATATTCACAAAATTTTTTATGTAATTTATAAATTTATTGGTCAAGAAATAAAATTTAGAAATTGCATATGCAAATTGTCGATTTGCAAATTGCATAATGCAATTTATAAATATTTCAAATTTACAATTTGGATAGAACAGATTCATTATAGATTGTTTGCATCCAAGTCCATACAGAGAATACATAGTTTTTTCACTTTTTTTAAAACTTTTTTCGTAGATCAAAATGCTCAAAACCTTGAACATTAGGGATGTGTGTCCGAGTGATTATTATGTTGGTATTTAAGATTTTACCGGAGCTTGATAGTGATAAACAAACTGATTTCTTCTGATTAAAATCAATTAGTCAAAAAAGTGATAAGTTAAAATAATTTTTTGAACGATGCTTTTTATTTGAATTTTTTTCAGATTTATCATTAAAAATAAAAAAAAATTCTAACAAGCCTAATTTTGGGAATTAAATACTTATTAAAAATGCTAAATAAAATGACTTTTTTCAGAAAAAAAAGATTACTGCTTGGAAAAATTATAGTCTCTAGACAATAATTTACACATATCAAGTTAATTTTAGACCGAGTTGAAAAAAAAAAAACATTAATTTTCGTTTTCATTTCAACAAATTTTTCAACAATATAAGAATTTAATTATTACTTCATCTTAATTGAAAATTATTTGTTTAGAATCAAAAATTCAATAATATTTAGACTATAGTTAAGTATAGTTAAAAATATAAACATTTTGTACATACCAAGAAAAAAAACATCTTATCTAAAAAATTGAATAAAAACGTTAAGAATTAATTTTAAGAAAGAAGTTCTAGATTTTTTTTTACTGAACATCTATTAAAATTGTGCCGTATTCGAACCAAAGTGTAGCCTACTGTTTTGTATCATAAATTTTTGATTAAAATTTAAAATAAATAAAAAAAAGAGTTAAAAAAGTTCAAAAATTAATTTTAGATAATGGATTTAAGAAAAATCATAGGTATCTAAAATTTTGTATGAAAAAAATAATTTTTTAAACTTTTCGTGTAAAGTCAAAAAAAATTTAAAAATTTTATTTTTATCCAAAATTTTAGTACGGCACAATTTTAATAGAAGTGCATTAAATTACTAAAATTTTTAACGCATTATAAACTCAAATTAAGCTCAAATTTTTGCTTTGAATTAAAATTTTCTTATTATTTCCAAACTGAAAAATTTTATTGGTTAAGACTGATGTACAAATATTTTTCTTCAGAATTTAAAACAATAATGAGAATTTTTTTTTCTAAAAAACTCAAATTATTTATTTAATTAATGCAACTTGACTGTAAAACCTTTTTAAAATTAAACAAATTGAAAGCTCATATTTTTTGTAAGCAGTTAAGTGTGTATAAAATTAAACATTATTATTATATATGAGTAGATTTCAAAATTAGACTTTTAAATTAATCCATAAATTTAAAATTTCCAATTTTTAAAGTAAGATAAATACTTTAGCTAGATATTATATAGGTTTAGAAAGATTTCTAAGAGACGTTTCTCAAATGTATAGAAGAAAAAGAGCATAATGGGAGCTTATAATCGCTTTAAAGAGTAAATTAAAAATTCAAATTTAATTAGTTTTTATGATATTAAAATAACTATGGAAAGGTAGGAAATTAGCGTAGTTTATAATTTCGCTTTTTCATTCTTTTGAATTTTCGAATTCCGGTGAATTCACTGGAAATCTAGTAAATTCACGATTTTTTTTTCGAAGATTTCCGGTAAATTTGCCGAAATTCTCGTGAATTCACCGAAATTCCGGGGAATTCACTAGAAATCTGGTGAAAACATAGTGACAAATCAGGACTGTACATCTGTCCTGATGTTTTTTCGAATACTAAGAATTTATCAGGCATACAAAAAACGAATGCATTAAGAATACATCGGGAGTGCAATTTTTTTTAAGCCCGTAGGCAGATTTATGGACAAAATTAAATTAAATTTTAAAAATAAATTAAGTAAAATAATGTAATGAAAAAATAATTTATTTGTTTTTCAAAATTTTTAAACAGACTTAAAGTAAAAATAGACAAAATAAGGAACTAAAAAAAATTATGAAAATTCTTTAATTTTGCTTAAGATCTTATAAATTACCTTTTTACGATATTCGATATTTTGCTTAATTTTTGATCAAAACTATACAAAAGATATTCGAGATCTCGAATTAAAATAAATAACAGGAAACCCAAAAAATTCAAAAATGGCGAGGTAACAGAGTCGTTTGAAATTAAAAATTCTTAACAGCTTAAGAATAAGTCAAACAGTTTTCAAGCAGATCTCAAACGATAACATAAATCTTTTTCATTTTTATTAGATTTGTTTTTTGGCATGGGTCGAGTCTAGTTCGATAAGGATATGCTTTTAATACGGTGGAAATGCTGTTTTTAAATGTTATATAATTTGGGGAAATTATTTTAAATTAATACTATTTGTAAAATATAAGAAAATTTTGTTAAAGAAGATTTAAATAAGCTCAAGAAACAAAGTATATATTTAGCTTTTATTTTTAAACCTTAAACAAATTAGTTAATTTTAATTAAAACTTATGTAAATATTTCAAGCTTTCTCTGATAAATTAGAGTTTTTAAACTTATAAAAAAAATCAAAATCCTCAAATGGTAAATGACTGTCTAAAGCTTAAAACAGTTAATTGAAAAATAAAAATTGGCCTATGTTTTTTCAATTGATTTTGTTGAATTTTCTGAGAACCAAAATGGCGAAATTAAGTCCAAAGAGTCACGAAAAATCTAACTATTTCTCGAATCCAAATCAAACACTAAACCTTTAGCTGAGTTTAAATTTGTTGATTAATCCGGTCTTTGCTGTATTTTTTTCCTTTTTTCAAAATAAACAATTTTAAAAATCCGATTTTTTTATTATAAATAAACGAAGCATGCTTACAAATTTTATAAATCCGATTAGGATATTATTTTAAAAGAATTATATAATGAATATTTGATAAACTCAATACCCTTTGATAAACAAAATTCTCAAATTTTAAATTAGGAAGAACTTATTTTGGTCACAATATTTTTCATGCTTATAATTTATAGGATCTTTTTAGTTATCGCTTCGTTTCAATAAACAACATAAGCTCTAAATTCTAAATTTTTTTCCTTTCATACTTTTAAGAGGTTATTTTGACAAATTTTTAAATTCATAAAGTTTTCTGCAGCTATAAATTTTCTTCAAAATTTTGATATTTTTTTTAATTAAGCATTCAGATGCTTTTTTATTAAACTAATGATTGAAAACCTAAAGCATAAAGGCTTAATTTTTCAATCTTTAGAATTATATTATTTTCTATTTAATAACCAAAAAAAAAGTAATGCATCTATATGATTTATGAGATAATAAACACTGGGTGAAACAACTCAAAATATAATTCAATTATTTTTTCAATATTATCGAAATAATACAGAAATAATAAGAGCAAATAAGCATACTTAATTATTGGTTTATTGTTAGTTTGGTTTAAGAAAATTAGATTTTTGTTATAAATTTTCATTTTGAAAAATATTTATTTTTGGTTTTTAAGTACTGACAGCGGAATTTTTTCTCTGATAGAAAACTCCATTTGAAGCGAACCTTTTGATTAAAAATTAGCCACTGCAAAAATTTGTGCTATTTTAATTGCGTATTTTATTTAGGTTTTTTAAAAGCTGTGAAAATTTGTAAAAATTTATTAATTAGCTGCAAATATGCGCACTATCTAAAAGAGCCTATAATTTACGCAAATAAAAATTGCACAAATTTTTGCAGACTTCGCCAATAGGTGCAGCAAATTTTGTTGCAGTAGGCAATAATTTTTTTTTATCGCCTAAAGTAGCTTTAAAAGCTTTGCAGAGTGATTTTTTCGGTAAAAAAAAACAAAAAATCAAACTTTAACATGCCTTTGTAAATTCAATATGATTCATCATCATATTAAATTTTAAAAGTATGAAAACTTAGTAAAAATAAATAAAAATTAAAATGAAAATGGGATGAGGTAGAAAAAAACATAAAAAAAGTGAATAAATTGATTTGTCCCGAAAATTCCAATTTTAGAAATGTTAATCCTAAAAAGCGACAAAAAATTAAAATTTTTGTTAAATTTTAAAAAAATAATATAAGTATAATATCTAAAACAAAATTTATTTCTCTACTTTTAAAAAGATTTATTTTTAGAATCCTTGAAAAAAGCGCACCTCCCCCCCCAATTTACGATAAACAGCGCACCCGGGTGCGGTTTCCGTATTTATCAATATTTTCAAGATTTTAAGATAGCATATGAAAGAGCGTCAGCTGACGTCACATGACGTCATGTGACAAACGCATTTCCACCACGGTAAAAAAAGCTTCAAAATGATACCCTAAAAGTATACTTTGCTTATTTTAAAAGTAATTTTTTATTGATAATTTTATATTTATTAGAACAGCGCAGCCTCTACGCACCCCCTTTTTTGTCCAACGCACCCCCAATTTTTTTCACGTAATCTTACTCAGTTTTTCATGCTCTATCTGAATATGGACCTTTTTTTCATGTCCTTTATCAAAAAATGATGTAAAAATTTAATCTAAATTTGACTAATAAAGAGAATTGAAAAATACGGAAACCACACCCGGGTGCGCTGTTTATCGTAAATTGGGTATGCGCTTTTTTCAAGGATCCTATTTTTAGAAAAATTTAATTTCTTAAAATTTTTAAATTTTTGATATACTGGTGGCCCGTACCATGCAGCACGACGTAATATTAATTCATGTTACGTAATATTACGTAAACTAAATGACTTATTCAGGCTTGATTTCTTGCGGATTTCTTAAAGCACATTTCTTTCAATCTTTGGCCTTTTTTATGTAAAATTGAAGATCAAAAAAATTTAATTAAAAAAAAACTTGCCATTTAGTATCTTGTAAAGAAATTAGTTAGTTTATTAGTATTTCAAGAACCTTTCTTTTAGAAAAAATTTCCATGTTTAACTAAAGGTTTAAAGCATTTTGGTAATCCCTGTAGGGATCCTTTCTTTGTTTCACATAAAAAAAAATTTCTATACTTATTTTACTAATTGTTACGCAAAGTTACTTTATGTGACGTTAAGTTCCTCAATGTTACGATTAGTTTTATTAAAAAACATATTTAAATGATAACATACCGTATTCCCTTGCTGAATTATGCAGCATCAGAACTTAAGAACTGGATTTGGCGCATGCACTATTCATTGGCTCGGAAAGGGAAAATTCAATGAAAATTCAATAAAATTTTTATAATTTTTTTTAAATCTATGTTTAGTGCACCATCAAAAGTTGGAAATTAAAAAATAAAAAAATTTTTTATTGAATTTTCCCTTTCCGAGCCAATGATTGATGCTGCATAAAATCCGAAATTCCAATAAATGATGCCCCACCAAATATTAGGGACGTTGGTTTGGTGCATAAGGATTATTTACAATTTTTATTTTTCTGATTTTGATTCATCAAAGACAGAAAATTGACGAATCAAAACAGAATTTATTAATTTTTTTAAGAATCGAAAATTTACTGGGATGGATAGATTTCCTGATTTCTTAATTAAAGCTTAATTAATTTTTATTAACCAAGCTGGTTACACCATGTTTAGTTGAACTTAGACGCTTTTAAAACATCACTGACATTCATTAAAAATAAAAGTTTACTTTACTTCGAGAAATTGTTGAACTATTGAATAGCACTAATAATTAAATTACCGTAAAATCGCGTTCATAATTACATGAAATATAAGATAGATTTTAGATTTTATTACATGTAATACCAACCGAAAAATGAGTGTTTTTTTTCTTATTATAGTTACATGTAATTATTTGTGGTTTTTTCAAATAGAATTGCTAAATTATAAATCAAAATTAATTTATAAAAAATAAAATTAATCCATTTCAATCGAATAAACAACGTAATACTCCCAGACTAAATCATATCCTAACCGTACCGTTTCCTTGGCGAAGCTGACCGTAGCCATAGCGAAGCGTAGTAAACTCAAGCGCAGCGGACCGTACCCTTGCCGTACCGTACCTTTCGTACTTGCTTACTGTACGATTATTAAAATAATTTCTGATTGAAATATCTGTTTAAGCAAATCATTTAAAATTTTAGGATTTGAAATTGTTTTAAATTTTTAGGGTCGCTGCTTGAATTTATTTTCTTTATATTTATTTGATCAAAAATAATTTTTGATAATTTTAATTAAAAAAAACTATTAGATTAAAAAGATTAATATAAAAAAAAACTATTAGATTAAAAAGATTTTGTTAAAAGAGTAAATGACTCCAAATGTGAATTTTTTTAAATCATTTTTTTTTCACTTTCTCATAAAATCGTTTTACAAATAAAAAAATTTACACTTAAAAAATTTCTCTTGCTTGATTTGTTTCTGACGATAAAATGATCGGAGTATTATTCATATAAAAATTTTTTTTAATCTAATAGTTTTTTTTTATTACTTTAGGATCGAAAAAACGAAAAATTTTTTGCACCAATTTCCAAAATTTTAATTTTAACCCCGCACCAATATTCAGTTTTGAATTTTTAAATAATAAAAAATAATTTTTTATTAATTTTTAATTTTTTTTTAATTTCGGTTTTTAACCCGGCACCAAAATTCAAGATCTTAACATTGTCACCAACAATTTTAAATTAAATTTTTCGTATTTTAACGCGGCCTTAAAAGCGGATTTTCGGGTTTCAGCGCCCACATCAAAAATTAGGAGATTTTAACATGGGAGGTATGGTAACTGTTCCACGCACCAAAACCCGAAAAATTGAATTAAGCCCATGCACGATATTGCAAGGGTTTACGGTATTTTTTAAAATTTCTGAACAGTGATAAATGCGGCAATTTTCCTCTAAAATGTTCCGAAATACTTAAATTAGTATTAACATTAATAGTGTAATTTTTAAGAAAAAGATAATCATTTAATCTAGCTTAATTTGCCGCATATATCACTTTTCAAAAAAAAATATTTCACCTGTTTAACGCGTAAAAATTCGAAATTTCCGGTTAAGTCTAATTAAATCATAAAAAACAATAAAAAATCAAAAAATAAATTAAAACAATTTAACCATAAAATTAGTCACGTTTCATCATGCAACTAAAGGTTTTGAAAGGAACATAGAAGCTAAAAAAAAAAGCTTTTAAGCACTTAATTTTTGATATTGTAAATATGTAAAATGGCAACTTTTTTTAATTTAAATTGCGTTTTCAAAAATTGCATTTTTTCATAGTAAACTACTACCAAAAGAAATAACATCGCATTTAGAAAATTAAAAAAAAATCTAATTGAAAACAATAGTTGCCATATGCTAAAACATTATTTTAAATAGTTATTTAAAAACTATTAAATAGAATTTTATAATTAAATTTAAATCAAAATTATCATTTAAAATTACTGACAGATGATCGATCTTCATTTGTCAATTGACTAAATTATTTATATGGTATGTTTTCAAAAAAAGGATGCTTTTTTTAGAGTGAAATAATAGAGAAGCGTCGCTTTTTATATGCGAGTAACGAACCGTTAATTTTTTTATTTTCTTTAAACAATCATAATTAAAAAAAAAGAATTTTAATTTTTAAAAAAAATATTTAATTTAACGGATGGGAAGGCATGGCCCTTTTTTAGGGAAGACATGGCCTTTTATTTAGTTATTAACAAAATTTTAAAGACTAAATTAATGTCACAATTTATTGGATAAATTAATCAGATACGCAAAAATTAATTTCTTTTGTTTAATTTACTTATGATTATTTTTTTGTTTAAAAATAACCAATCAAAAGCTTAAGAGTTGAAGAAGTCTTCCCCAGCAAAATCATCCGCTATATCGTCTTTTTATATTTATACGTTATTAAGCTCGCCGCGCTGCCTCGTTCCTCGCAATAAAATTTAAACGCTTTTTAGCAATTTTTGGTAGACACTGTATAGAGTTTGAATATATTCTTTTTGTATAGAGTTCTAATAGGTATTCTAAATTCACAGTGATTAAGGCTATGATTAATTTACTGGTTTTCATTTACTACGTTACTTATTATCAGGTACGACCAAAAGTTGCGATTTTTGAACTTTTCTCAGCAAATTTTTCTCTGGACAGGTAGGCCAAGCTAAAACTTAAAGATATTCATTAGCCCCAAAACCACTCTAAGAATAAATAATAACCATCGAAATTTTTTTGTTGACATAAGCAACCAAGTATTCAGCTAACTCGATCGCAACTTTTGGTCGTCCCTTCTTACTATCACGTTAAAAATTTTTAAGATGAGAAGATTAACAAGAAATTCTCTTTGGCATTAACAATTGATTTTTAACATACCGTAGTGCCTCATTATAGCGATTAACCCTAAATCTCTCAGCCCTTCTTTAATCGTAAGCCCAGAGGTTATATTAAAAAAAAGGACACTTTTGAAAAATAAAAAGCCATGTTCTTTTTTTTAATTTAATTTAAACCTCTGGTCTAATAAAGAAATTAAAAAAAAACTTTTATGATAATTTTTAAATATTTTTATTTCTCATTATAAAATTGAAAATTTTTTTTTAAAAACAAAACTGGATGTTTTTCATTGATCTTAATTGTTTTTTCAAAAACTGATTTTCATATAAGGTAGAGGAGGCCTAAGGCTACAAAACGATATATTTACTTCATACCTTGAAAGGCTTTTTCATGTAGTTTTTAAAACTCAACAAAGATACCTCCCCCATAACACCCCCCTATTTTCATCAAGGCACCCCCATAGAGGACCGCATTTTCTAAAATATGTCGACGAGATCTCTTCAAATATCATATTCGTTTTTGTCCAGCATTTACGGTTTTTGAGATAAAAATGGATTCAAAATGTTTAACGTATGATCAAGCCGTATTTTATAAGAAATTAAACATTGTTTTTCAAGATATCTTCCTAAAAACTAATGGAAAAAGGACTGTGACCCAAATAAAATTTATTAAAAAAATTTAAACTAAAACTTGGCTATAAAATCAATTTATTTGTTTAGTAAAATTCGGTTAAATTAATTTGATTTTGATTTACTTCCTCACTGAAAATATTTTTTTAAGGAAGATATCTTGAAATTTCTGTAAAAAAACACTGGTTAATTTCTTAGAAAATAAGTCTTGATCATTCTCTCTTTTGAATGAAAACAGTGAAAAAAGCAATAAAGAAAATTACAAATTATCAATTTCTCGCTAATTGCTTACTATAAGAACCGTGAGTAAACGACACTTTCTCGTCTTAAAATTGACACAAAATTTTTGTCCTGATTCATTTCATTATTTTACTATTAAATCAGAAAACAAGTTTTATCATTTTCCATTTAAAAAGTTTGAAAGTAGCTTTAAAAACGTCGGTATTTATTAAAAAAATTAAAATTTTTCAGTGCTTTTGCTGGTGAACGTTTTTTTAACGTATAAAAAACATGCACAAAACTATATTGAAATACCTTTAAAAAAGTGCAAAAACTTCTTAATTTAATTCAAATGAATAAAATAGAATTAATTGCGCCTTAAGGTATAAATGGTTATATTATTGATCCGAAAATAATTTCTTTATGAAATATAAAAAATGAACTTACAGGCGGTATTTAATGTACCATTAGAGATAGCGATTAAATTCAAAAATATTTCAAATGATTATTTAATCAATAGTTAAGTATTGTGTAAAAATAAATAAAATGATAAATGTTAAACTTATGGCGTATTGATTTTGTTTTATTTTTTCTAACAAATAACCCAAGATAAATAAAATACTCATTTATTTTCCTAAAGTATTTAGAGAAGATTTTTATTCTCGTAAAATTTATTTAGAATAAGAACTTTTTAATTTTTTAGATTTTATTAAAGAACATATAAATTTTTGCTATTTAGATGAATGCATCGCTCACAATAGATGAGTCAAATTATAATTATATTTTTTTTGATATAAATCCAAATTGGCAATTTGCCTTGAAATTTGGTTATTTCTCAATTTCAACAATATCAATAATCGGAAATCTATTGATCATTTATGTTGTTGTCTCCAATAAACGTATGCATAATGTAACAAATTATTTTATAACTAATTTAGCACTTGTTGACATTATAATAAGTGTCTTTTCAACTCCACTTCAGGTAAGGCTTATTTTTAAAAAAAATTTAAGTTGATTTTAAAATTTCAATAGTTATATCGCATCTTAAAATTAACCCTAACCGTAGTTTGCTAATGTAAAATCTTAGACAAATGAAATTCTTATTTGTAGAATATGCAAAAGATGAGCTTTAAAATGATATACAAAACATAAAAAAAAAGATTTTTGAAAGGTCTCCCTCTAAACTTTTCGCCACAAAATCAACCTTTTTTATTAAAAAATCTCTTCACCACAAATTAAAAACTTTTAAGCACAAATTTCAAAAAAAATAAATATCTCTAACACAAAAAATATTTCAAAACCCTAGAAACGAATGATTCCTTTGAATACCAACAACTAATTTTAAAAAATAAATCAATAATTTAGTCTCATAATAAATATGAGTCTGAACTGGTATAAAATTCCCTTCTTTCAATGATTACCCATGTTCATCCATAGAATAGATCAAAATTATTAAGATTTGCCAATTACTGGGCTGTGTGAAGTTCATTTCAATTCATTAAAACAAGAATAATTTTTTATAGGTAATTGATAAATCATTTCTGCAAAATGTTGCTTACTGGTACAAGTTTGTACCATCCGAAAAAATAGGTCTGCGAAAACTGCATTTTAAATATTTAATTTTTATCATTGTGTGCAATTTTCACACAACTGCACAGTTTTTGCAGACCTTTTTTTTCGAATGGTACAAAATTGTAAGAAACATT
Organism: Brachionus calyciflorus; assembly: GCA_002922825.1. NCBI lineage: Eukaryota > Metazoa > Rotifera > Eurotatoria > Ploima > Brachionidae > Brachionus > Brachionus calyciflorus. The sequence continues at coordinate 2,094,756 of NTPY01000635.1, read as the reverse complement.
TTGCAGAAATGATTTATCAATTACCTATAAAAAATTATTCTAGTTTTTTCTAGTATAAAAACTATATTTATTCTAGCAAAAAAGTCATTGTGGCGAAAAGATTTTTTTCAATATTTATAAAAACTTGGAATAATAATTTTTTTTTCTCTTTAACACAATATTTTTGTTTTTAAAAGTCGTTTGTGGTGAAGAGTAACGTTCTTGTGGGGAAAAGTTTCAATATTGTGGAGAAGAGATATTTCATTGTGAGGAATCAATAATCTCATTAATATCTTGAAGCTTTTTATTTTATACTTAAGTAATCTTTTTAAATTTCGAAAGCACTGAATATAACTTCATTTTTTTTGAAAATAATCTCTTCAAAAATTTATACTTTTTTTTTTTAAATAAAGTTTCAAGCAGCAATTTTGCAAAAATGGATATGGATGGATATTTTATGTAAGCTAGGTCCATTTTCAACAACTTTAAACATAAATGTCAGCGTTCTTACACTAGTCGTCATAACATTGGATCGTTTTTACGTTATATATTATCCATTGAAACCAAAACTACGCGCCAAACACTGCTTTGTTATTATATCATTTATATGGTTAATTAGTATTGTCATATCTAGTTACAATTTGTTTAATTATGAAATAAAATATGATCCGATTGATCCAAATTCAAATTTGTCTATAAATGAAAAACATTGTGGTCTTGTAAATGAGAATTATTCAAAATACCACTTGACTCTACTTACATTAGTTCAATTTTGTTTACCTTTCTTAATTATTACGTCTACTTCATTGGCAATTTTTTATCAATTTTTCTTCACTAAAACTCACTGTCCAATCTCATTAGGTATACAAAAAAGTCAATTAATAAACAGAAAAAAAGTAGTTTATTTTTATAGAAAATTTTTTTGTTTAATTTATAAAAATTTTTCTTTTCAATATTTTAAGGTTATCAAAATGATTTTAGTTGTTCTTTTTGTTTTTATTCTATGCTGGACACCATTACAGATTTATAATATTTTACAAATTGTTTATTCCGAGATTAACAAGTAGAAATATATTTTAATAATTTTTAAAATTTTTAAGAATAAAATTTTAAATTTTTTTTAAGATTTTACTATGTTAATATAATGTGGTTAATTTTCAATATGCTTGCAATGTCAAATTCATGTTATAATTTTATAATCTATGGATTTTATAGTGTAAGTATAAATAATTTAGAAAAACTTAATTCTAGTCTCAAAAGTCCCATCCAGCCTTATGGGAGCTACCTCACTATAAACTCTTAAATTTAATCTAGTTGTTTTAATTTCTACTAATAAAAATCCCTAAAGTCCAATTCGAAACTTTACAATTTTATTATTTTAAGACCAAGTACCGTCGTGAGTTTTCAAAAATATTCACAGCATTTTTGTGTATGAGACAGAATTCAAATAATTATAGAAAAAATTCAAGTCTTATTATTCATAGAAGTGATACGATTCGTATTTCAAGAAGATCGGTTAGAGCTCAAAGTCACTCTTTTGTTTAATAGTCTTTGTTTAAAAAAAGTTATTTAAAAAGTGTATTATTATTAAAAATGTACTATTTTTTTTTAATTAAAATTTTGCCTTAATTTATTTAGAAATAAAATTTTTATTGTAATTTTTATAATTGTTTTTTAGTTTGATCAAGAATTTTGGAGTTTTTATTTATTTTAGCTTTGTACTGGAATAAAAAACTGCTCAGGAAAGGAAGATTTATTTTATTTTCGAAATCTCCTAATTTAGTTAATGCGTAAAAAAATATTTCGATAAAATTAAATTTCTAAATGGCAAAAAAACTTTTTTGAAACATTTGCTCAAAGAGATTGTTAAAGATCTACTGTAAATACAAAAAATTAAAAGTTTTATGCAATTAAAAGATAATTATTTTTCTAAACTCATGCACTTAATTTTTTTTATATTGAAATTCGATTTTTTGACAAATTCTGATTGAAAATGATAGAGATAGCTCAGTTGGTACCGTCGTCAAGGGCACACAAGCAGATGGTCAACAGTAAAAATTCTGTGCGATTTAAAAAAAATTCAAATGAGTTCCTAAATTATTTCTTGGTGTTATATTGAGTGAAACACTTAAAACTCGGCGATTTTTTTCGACCCGTTTTTTTCCTTTAAAGTTATCTATTTGTCGTGAAAAAAAAGTTCGAATCCAATTTTTGGAAGGTAAAGTCCTTGACTTGACTCGAGAATTTTTTATTCTTTAAGTCAGTTAAATTTATAGACTTTTTTATAAATTTTATTTTTTTTTAAATTCTAAAAAAAAATGAAATTTCAAATAAGGAATGAAACTAATTTAATTTTATACATTTTCTTTGAAAATCATTTGCCACAATAGTTAATAAATTTAGAGCAAAATTTTTTTAAAATATTTCACTCAAGTCATTGACTTGACTTGCCATAAATAAATTTGAAAGTCAAGTCTCTTGATGACTGTGCCCATGTCAAATTCTCGGTGGAGAATTCAAGGAGTATGTTCGAGAAAAAATTTTCTTAGATTCTCCAAGAGTTCTCTTAGAGATTTATATATTTTTTAGAAAATTAGGAGAATCTCTTAGTTTCTGAAAAAAAATTTTCAAGAGATTTTTATGAAAATTTTTAATTTTTTTCGTTGAATTTTTCAAGAGATTTTTTGAGATTTCGCCAGAAGCATAACCTTGACCTTTAATTAATTTTTTAAAATAAATATATTTTATAAATTTTTGGTTTTATTTAGTTTTAAATAACTTGCAGAAAAAATCTAATGAAATAATTTAACGATATCTAGTTTAAAATTTTTTTTTGAAATGACCTTCAACTTTAATAAATTATTTTAGTATAAATATGAGTAATAATTTTTTTGAAACATTATAATTATTAAAAAAATACAAATATTAAGAAAGAATTGTTT
>NTPY01000635.1:2077977-2089565 GCA_002922825.1 Brachionus calyciflorus | reverse complement strand
CTATAAAATTATTCGATTGATTTGTTTTAATTTAAATTTTTATTTTGAAAAGTATAATTGCTTAATTAATTAAAAATTTTATTTCTCTTTGTTTTCTCTTGTAAAATTTTTTAAAATTCGTTCAAAATGTCTCAATGAACTCTCTTATAAATCTCCTAATTACAAAATTTAGGAGAAATTTATTGGAGTTCTCTTTGAGTTCTGTATTGCACAAATTTGAGGATATTCTCCAGTTAATTCTCTTAAAAATCTCCAAAAATTATTTTTCAAATTCTCGAAGAGTTCTCATAAGAGTATTTTAAGAGATATTGACATGGGAATTGTTAAAAAAACATATTTTATTGTGTTTTGAATTCTTTTTAGTTCCACGGAGCTGATTATTCATATTACCTTAAATGGAAAAATCTATTTTATATTTATTTTCAAATATGAATCTAGTCACGTACTTTATGCCTATTTATTTTACTTTTTTGTTTTTATTTTATAATTCTTAAAAGACGTTTTAATAAAGCATAGAACATTATTTTAGTAATGGTTGGAGTATTTGAGGATAAATACCTAGATAAATGCAAAAGTTGAAAAATTTTCATTTCAGCTTTCTCAAAACAAAACAAAAAAAAATTTTAAATAAATACTTTGAAAATCTATTCTTTTTATTTAAAAGTTTTTGGATAAGTCTTCAGATCACAAAAGAATATATCAAGAATAAAGTCAATTAAATTTTTTAAAACCTGAAAAATTAAGTTGAAAACCTTTTTAGGTTATTGATTTAGGAATAGTTAGCTAATAATTTATTTATTGAATTAACCTCCTTTAAGGAGAAGTAAATTTAAAAAATTAGAAAAAAATAAAAAATACAAGTATTTAATAAAATAAAATTTCAAAAATTTTCATAAATTATCAAATAATTTTTTAAAAAATTTTTATCCGTCGTTTCTAAACGAGTAATCGTGATTTATACGTTACACATATAACGTATAACATCGAAATGACAAGTCCTAATGTTCAAGCATTCATGTCTAATATTGAACTATTTCTTCTGTCGAATTTTTATCTAAATCTGCTTTTGGCAGCAGCAAATGAAATTTTTCAATGACCTAAGGATGAGTTTGTCAATAAACTCACTCTCTATGGCGTTGATGATAAAATAAACGAAAAAAAAGACAAACTTGATGTTTTAAGAATTAAATTGGCGACTCACGTCATTACTAAACAAGAAATAAAAAAGAACATAATGGTTAAAAATAGAAACTAATGTAATGGCACAAGACATTTGGTTTCTAATAAACTCGTTGATTGAGGGAAAGCCTTTAAATGATAGTCTTGAAATTTTTTACTAAATCGAAAAATTCAGCGAATGATATAACATTAAACGAAACTATTCTTCTTGACTCGTCTAATGATGGAAAAAAGACCTAAGATGCGGTACTCGAAATTGTTAGGAATTTAGAAGAAACTAACAAAAAAATTTTAAAAAAAGTTGAATCTCTAGCAATTGAGAACAATCAACTTGAAAATAAAATCGATCAGTTAAGTTGTTTTAAAAATTTCACTGTTTTAAATTCTGATTTTAATAATGAAAATGCATCATCTTGTCAAACGAGTTTGGAATTGGATGCAAACTCGAGTACTATGGTCGAAAATTCGAATTACCGTAAATTATATAATGCTGTTCTAAAAGAGGGCAGACCGTCCTCTGTACAGAGTAATAAAAAGATTCCGAAAATAATTGTTGGATCTAAACAATCGAGCAATTTGGTTGGGGCTTTTTCAATTTTTGATTATTTTACTTCTAACTGGCCGAATAATATAACTGAAAAAGAAGTGTTAGAACATATTAAAGACTTTGCTGATGTCGAAGAGATTAAAGAATTAACGCCAAGATACAACTACTACAAGTCGTTTCATGTACGCGTTAGAAGCAATTTTAAAGATCAAATGTTGAATCCGACAAATTGGCCGCTTAATATTAAGATAAGAAGATATTTTGAACCGAAAAAAAAAGTTTCTTAGCAAAGTAGAGTTGAAGAAAATAAAAACACCCGAAATTATCGTTTTAATGATAATTATGGATACGACCGATACTACAGAAAAGGTCAATTTGAGAAAACAAGAGGTAGCTCACAAAGTAGAACCTATAGGAAAAAGCATACTGGTAAACAAATTGGTACTAAAAACAGTACTAGATTAACTAATAATGAACAAACTGCCAGATTATCTCCAAATAGTGTATTCTCTAATGGTTTCACGAGAGGATTTACTAATGATACTGCTAACAGTACAAGTAATGGTACTAGTAGGAGTACTAGTACTTTTAATGGTATAGTAAATGATACTTCTAATGGTACTAAAAATGGCCCTACTGGTAGCGCTGGTAATGTAAGTTGTATTGATATTCGTTCTGTAAATGGACAATGTAGTAAATCGAGTGCGAACTTTAATAATTTTGAAACCTCAAATAGACAAATTGGAGAAAATAAAAGAAAATCTCGTGTCGAAAGTGGCAGTTCAAGTGATGAAAGTGTTTTTGAAGGAGCTCCTAAAAAAGTGTCCCAAATGAGTCAAGAAGCGATAGTTGCTTCCACAAACGAAGTTGAACTAACACAAAATATGCAAATATGAAGATTACAAGTTTTTATTGTTTAAATTTTAAAACGAATCGATTTTTTATTGATAAATTAACAAATTTAAGTGATGTTTTATTTTTATGCGAGCATTGGCTCAATTCAGAAGAATCAAATCTTTTGAGTGAAAGGTATGTTAATTTTAATATTTTTTTACAATCCGATATGGATATTTCATCTGGCAAAAAAAATCGAGGACGGCCCTTTGGGGGAAAATGTTGGCTTCCCAGTCAATAATTTTTGAAAGAATTTTCAGAGAGTCTTTAAAGACACTCAAAAAATTCTGTAATTTTCAAAGAAAATCCAAAGAAAAAAATAAAGAAATAACGAAGCAAAAAATTTTTCATTTTAATTGGTTATAAAATTTATTACATTTTAAGGTCAAGTCAAGTTTCTTTAAAATTTTTTTAACTTTTTAATTATATTATTCTGATTTATTCGCTCCTTTTTTATCATTTATTTTTTTCTTTCTTTTTTTATTAAAAATACCGCTTTTTACTTTTTTTTCTTTAGTTTTTTTTTAAGCAGATCACTGTAAAAAAATCACTGTAAATGATTAATGATGGAAGTAAAGAAAGATTTTTAAGCTTTAAATCTACTGTTTCAGCCCTTGAAAGTTTGATTGATCTCAATGGATCTGACTCAATAACATTTCTTGGAGACTGGAATTGTGACTTGAATCGTAAGAAAAATTACGATTCTCTTTTTAAAAAATTTATTAATGATAATAATCTGGTGTCATGTTGTTCAATTTTTAAGAATAATGGTGACTTCACTTATATAAATAATGATTATCTTTCAATTATCGACCATATATTAGTCAGTAACTCAGATATAAAAAGAATAAATCATTTTAAAATCATTTCCTATCCTGAAAATCTCAGTGATCATAACCCGATTTGGTGCGAATTCGTAACAAATATTTCTGAAAAAAAATTGATGTTGAACAAGATTTTTCAAAAAAATTATATCGATTCGATTGGAAAAATCCTGAATTTATTAAGAATTATAATCTTTCTTTATCGAACAATTTAAGTAAATTAATTAATAATATAGCCGATTTACAAGTCTATGAAAATGAACAAGTCTTTAATCTAGTAGAAAATATTTTTAAAGAAATTCAATGATAAAAACAGCCAGAGAGTCCGAAAAGGCTCTTGGATTGAGTAAAAAAGTTAAAATTGTCTACTCAAGTAGATTTGAGGATAAATCTGAAGAAATAGACTTTTTAAATAATGAGAATAAATTTTTATATAAAAATTTAAAAACTGCTCAAAAATTTAGCGATGAATTCACTAACGTAAAATGCCGAATTAAGTCAAATAAGAAAAGATTAAAATATTTAATTAGAAAAAAACAGTTTAAAAATGAAATTAACAAATCAATTAATTTAGATAAAATGCGTCACCTGAATAAAAATAAATTTTGGTCGATCATCTCACGATTTAAGAAGAATAAATCAAAGATTAGTAACTAAAAAAACCAGCAGCTAAATGCTCAAAACTTTGCATCTTTTTACACAGATTTATTCTCTCATCAGGGAAAACCGAATAATTTAGAACAAGAGAAAGTTAAACAAAAAGTTAATGACTATTTTGAGTCATTTAAAAACTCTAAAATGGAATTCATAATAACAAATGAAGATCTTGAAAAAGTAATCAGTAAGCTAGGCAAAGGAAAATCATAAGAATTTGATAACATTTCTAATGAATTTTTTATTCATGGACTGAGTAACAATCTAATCTGTGCGCTTTGTTACTTTTATAATTTAGCAATTAGTTATGGTTATTTACCAAATGATTTTAATAGATCATTAGTTACACCAATACCAAAAAAAGGACCTTTAAATGGTCCATCTGATTTTAGGCCGATTTCAGTTTCATCAGCCTTTTCTATAATATTTGAATCGTTTTTGTTGTCTAAAATGGACTGTTTTAATGATCTCAATCCGAATCAATTCGGATACAAAAAAAATTCTTCTTGTAAACAAGCACATTTTATAGTTAATGAGACTATCAACTATTACAGACATGGTGGTTCGAAATTTCACCTTGTAAGTTTAGATGCGACCAAAGCTTTTGACAGACTTTGGCGCGATGGACTTTTTTTTAAATTGATTGTAAAAATTCCTAAAGATTTATGGCGAATACTTTTTTTATATTGTAAAAATTCTAAAATTAAAATTAAATTTATCGGAAAAATTAGCGAGAGTGCTTCAACTTATGAAGGTGTTAAACAGGGTGGGGTTTTATCTCCATACCTCTTTAATTTTTTCATAGATAACCTGATTACAAACTGTTTTGAAAAAAATATAGGTGCAAAAATTGACAAGACACTAGTTTCAATAATTGCTTATTGTGATGATATCATATTAATGGCCCCATCTTTCAATCATTGTCAGTGTCTTTTATCTGAATGTGCCGAATTTGGTAAAACCTGGAAATTAGAATTTAATGCTGCCAAATCAGTCGCCATTAGCTTTTATAAGACAAGAGTAGCCTTCGATTCAAGGTTCATTTTAAACGGAAATATAATTCCAAATGTATCTGGTTTAATTTATCTTGGTTTACCTGTTGGGAGCTATGAATTTATAAACGAATTTTTAGAAAAAAAATGGAAATCTGTGGAAAAAAGCTTGTATTGCTTATATGACTTAGGATGTAAGCCAAAAATGATGAGTCCAAATCTGGTCTCATTTTTATATAAAACATACTGTCAATCGATTTTTCAATATGTCTTAGACAATATTTACATGAGTGAAACAAAGCTAAAGGAATTTGATACAAGACAAAATTTACTTATTAAACAAGTAATTTGTTTGAACAAATACTCAAAAATGAAGGAGCTTAGAAATACGTTAAAACTTGATTCAGTGAGAGCACTTTACTCTAAACACAAAATATTTTTTTTAGGCACAAAGAAAAAAATAAAATTTGTTCTGATATATTTAAATTTCTTAATAGTCACTATGGTAAATATGACCGACAAAATACGTCTTTTTGTAAACAAATGGATATTTTAAGTTGAAAATTATACGCTGACTGTACTAAACAGAGTTACAATATCTCTCTAGCAATTATTGAGCATCATTTTATATCAAAAACAATGGATTACTTGATTCAGTAAGGTATATCATTAGTATGATAGAAAATTTAATGGACCAAAAAAACGAATTTTTTTATTTAAATAATCAGCTTAATTTGCTTCTAAAGCCTGGCTAAAAAAAATTTGTAAAAACTAAATTTTTCTAAATTTTTGTAAAATCCTCTTTTCTTTTTTTTATCTACTAAAATTTTTCTTTTTTGTTAATTAACTTTAAAATTTAAAGAAAAGAAGAAAGAAGAGAAAAGATTACGATTAATAAAAATATAAAAATTATATAATTTTTACATACAAGAAAAAGTAAATTTGAAAAATTTTTTTGAAAAATTTTTTTTGAAATGAATTGTTTGAAAAATTGAGAACTAAATTAAGAACCAGAGCCTAAATGCTCATATCCCAGACTAAACTCACGACTTGAGGACTATCTTATCACAAAATCCGAAGTATTTTAAAAACTCAACGTAGTTATAGCTGTCAAATAAACGGTCCCGTTTTCGATGATAAAATAATTGAGGAAAAAATAAGAGAAATCTTAAGTAAAGAAACGAAAAAAGATATAAATGATCTTAAATCAAGAATTGAGAAAGTAGAAACCTCTCAATCGTCACTTGAATCTACTGTTAAAGATCAGATTGATAAACTAGTAAAAGTAGCATCAGAAGTTGCAATTGTCAAAGAAGAAATAAAATATCCCATCAAGCTGAAATGGGCGATTTAAGGTTAGGGGTCTACCTTTTCAACACAAAAAAAAATCTATTCAACACAAACTCAAACTGTTTAGCACAAAAGTTATCTGTTCTCAGCACAAAGATTGTAAATCATAGAAAAAACTTTTTAACACAAAAGTTTTTTTTAAAAAAACTTCTAAACACAAAAACTTTCAACAACCAAAACCTTAATATAACATATTTTAAGTATTATTTATAATTATTCGATTAAAACTTAAGACTTTGTAGGATCCCCAAAACATTTGAATTTATTGAAAACTTAAGACAAAAAGTTGCTCGTTTGCATATGTATCGTTAGTGGTAATCGCCATAACCGTCACTGATGCTATTTTCAGGAATACACAAATTATAAATTTTAGGAAACGCTGAATGTCAAAATTTATAGCGAACGTAGCATTTTTAGAAGAACATTGCCTTTATCAAGAAGATAATGTATATAAGAACCATTATATAAGAAATTTAGATTCGCTGTCTTTTTAGAATTTTATTGTACAAGCAGAAAAATAAACTGAGGTCCTATTATACTATTTTGGAAACCTTTAATCGAGAAAATTTTATAAAAGAAAAATTTCATCACAAAAATTTTGTGTTAAAAAGTTTTATTGCAGTTTACTAATCTTTTGTGATGAGAAGATTTTTCTTTGTGTTCAAAAGTTTTTGATTTGTGTTGTTCGTAAAATCGTTTGTGTTGAAACAATATACCCTAAGGTTAGTAACCTTAAATACTTATGAGATATCAAATAACTGCTCATATATTAATAAAATTTTTCAGAATACAGAAATTCTTTTGCTTCAAGAGACGCTAGTCCGAAGTAAAACAGACCTTGACAATTCTCTTTTTTCAAGTAACTTTAATATTTTTGCAAAAACAGCGAAAAAAATAAATCAATTAGGTAGACAAAGTGGTGGACTAGCTTTTGTAGTAAAGAAAAATGTAAAAGTTATCAGCCATAGATTTATAAACGAGAGAATAGGTATTTTGAGACTTCATAGAATTAGTATAATTAATGTGTATCTGCCATATTTTGATCGAACTAAAGAACAGCAACTAGAATATGAATTAAATATTCATCTTTTAGAAGAAGTTATAGACTCAGAGAAAAAGAATCATCAAGAGATTATCTTGGCAGGTGATTTTAATACAGATCTTATCCGCTTCGATAAAAATTCTTTCTGTCTTAGAAAATTTTTGAAAAAAAGCAAAATGAATCTCTTAGACTTGCTATTTAGTCAAAATATTGACTATACTTATAAAAAAACAGGGAAATCAGGTAATATCAAGAGTTGGATTGATAACGTAGCCTCAACTGATGAAAATCAATTAATAAAAAGTAATAATATAATAGAAGATATTTCAAATAAAAGTGATCATAATCCCATTCTATTTATACCGAATCCTAAACACTTAGGTATCGACGAAAATTTTAAAACAAAATTGCCTAAAAAAATAGAAAATGTACGAATTAATTGGAATAAATTGGAAGAGCGTTTAAGATATCAAGAAAGAGTAAAAAATCAAGTAAAAACACTTCAGTCAAAGGTCTCAAGTCTTTTGAATGCAGATAAGTTGAAAGCGCAATTATATATAACTGAACTGCTAAACGAATTGACAAGTTTACTAATAGACTGTACGAGATAAACTTCAAATGAAACTATCAATAGACAAAAAAAGAAATCTTGGTGGAATTATGTAATACAAGAAATACATGATAATATGGTGAAAAAGTACATTGAATATAAAATTTATGGTTTTAAAACTGAAATCCGAAAAGAGTATCTTCAATTACATCGCCAATTTCGCCTACAGAAACGCCTAAATAATAAATTTAAAAAAGCTGGACACTTGCAAAAATTAAACCAGCTTTTTAAGATGGATAAAAACGAGTTTTGGAAATCTGTAAAAAAACTTCAATATTCGGGGTCACAAATCGACATAAAAATTAAAACTTTGAAAGAAAAAATGGAAGAAATATTTACTAAACAAAATATGGTAACTTTATCCTCAAAACAAGAAAGTGAGAAATTAGATGAGGAAATCCAAAACTTCAAAAAGTTGTATTCAAATGTCACATTTAGCTATGAGATTAGAATAGAAGAACTTGACGAAATTATAAAAAATTTGCCGAATAACAAAAGCACTGTCCTGACATTTCTTAGTAATGAGATGTTAAAATATTGTGAATCTCCAGAAGTAACCTATGTTTTAAAGGTTATATTTGATATGGAAGTCAAAATAATGAGTGTATTAAATGTGGACTTGGGGGAGCTGGCTTAAAAATAGTTGGTGGAGAACCGGCAAGAGAAAAGGCTTGGCAATCATTAGCCTTATATTGGTTTGATTATAAATTCGATATTGATGGTAAACAATTCGATTGTTCTAATAATATTTGTGGTGGAACACTTATAAATCAAGACACTGTTCTAACAGCGGCACATTGTTTTCAAAAAGAAATTAATATAACAGAATACAATAATATTAAAGTTGAATTGAATAAATATCGCTCAACTTTTGAGTCCATGTACACAATATATTTAAGAGCTTATGATATTACTAAATTAGATGGAGTGACAAAACTGAAAGTAAAGTCATTTATTCTTCATCCAAATTATGATGAAAATAGTTTTCTAAATGACATAGCTGTAATTAAATTAGTCAAAAAAGTTAATTTAAATGATAAAATTCAAATTGCTTGTTTACCTGATAAGACTAAAATAAAATATCCTAATGATAATATCGATGCTTTTATAGCTGGATGGGGTGCTACTGATACTTATGGTGAAGTTTATCCGGATATATTTAAACAAGCTAAAATTACAATTTATCAAAGCTCAATGTGTAACGATTTTGCCGTTGAGAGTGAAAAAAATTGGGATAAGCAAATATGTGCAGGAGAATATGTAGGTGGTGTTGATTCGTGTCAAGGTGGTCCTCTTTATGTAAGAGATCAAATTGATTCAAGTTCTCGATATCTCCTTGCAGGTGCAGGTGTTTCTTATGGTGACAAATGTGGTCTTGAAGGATCTCCAGGGTAATGAAACCTTTAAAAGACTAAACAAATTATTCAAATGGTTATAAACTTTAATAAAACTAGCATGTCACTTGAAATTGCTCAATTAAATTTTTAATTTTTCAAAGAAAAAAATAGCAAATTGAAATTTTAAAATCCGTTTTTCTAGTCTTTCCCAGTTATGCCTGAACCACATGTCTTTTTGAGGCTTTTAAACTAATCAATTAAGAAGGACTATAAAATTAGAGGGAAATGTTTATGTTGATTTTGAAATTCGTTCTAATTTGCTTTTAAAAATGAAGAGACAAATTTATTTTTAAGGCAAAAAAGTAAGTTTCCCACATAAGAGTAAAGTTTTAAATAAACAAATTAGAAAAGCTGTACAAAGTTCTTATTTCTGACTAAACAACTTTTTTGTCTAAATTAAGTTGAGTGTTCATCATAAAGTGTGTGTGTGTCCGAGAGAAAAGAAACAGACAAAAAACACTTTTTAAACAGCGTTTAAACGTGAGCGTTTTATTGCTTTTTTTAAAGTGTTAATTTGTTCAAAAATAAATTTTTTTAATTTTTTTTGTGTTTCAGACGTTTTAATCTGTTTTTTAAGCGTTATAATTTCTCAAAAAAATTTTTACAGAATTTCTAAGTTCCTATTTTTTAATAAAAAGAGTTTGATGTTTTAAGTGTTTGAGCATGTTTTTTTTTCTAGAAAATTTCTAGAAAGTTTTTAATTGAAAAAAATAAGTTTCTTTTTAGTGTTTCAGGTATTTCAAATGCGTTTTCGTGTTTTTTTAATGTTTTTTTTGCGATAAAACCCTCACATTTGACCCCCAAAAATAGCCCTTAAATGCTAAAAAAACAGACAAAAAATACTGTTTAAAAATGGTGTTTAAAAATTTTTTTTTGTCTGTTTATTTTCTCACAGGTTCCGATTGTGTTTAGCTATCGGTTAAGTTTTCCTTTAGTTTTCAAAAGTGTAATTGTTTGAATAATTTGTAACTGTTATTGTAAGGTTCAGGAAATGCAAAACGTCCACACTATCTGCAGATTTGGTTTTCGACCTCAAAATCGTAATCTACACATATGAAAACCTAGGAAAGCCAAATTTTTAGGGGGGTGAAAATTTTTTTTTTTTGACCCTAGGGGTCGAAAGTTTCTGAATTTTTGAAAAGTATGTATAATTCAAAAGAAAAAATAACTACAATTTTTACAGATTATATATTAAAATTACCTATTTTCTGAAAGAGCACAAAAATCTCTACCAGAAGATTAAGTTATTTTGTAGAAAAAAAAAATTTAAAGCGGAAAAAATTCGGTAAAAAAGCAAAAAAATGCATATTTTTCAGTATTTTTGTATCTAGTCAGTGGGAACCCCCATGAACTATACTGAACTATATATTTTCTGAAACCAGAAAAAATTCTGAACAAATTTTGGGTTTTAGTTTTTTCAATTTTTGATTTATAAGAATTGAAAAAATGACGAAAAAACATAAATTTTTGACAAAAAGACAAAAGCTACGTTTTATTGACGTTAATTCAACTTTTTTAAATTTTTTTTTTGTATTTTTAAAATTTTAAACAATAAGTAATCTTTTTTAAATGAAAAAAAAAATCCATGAAGCATTAAAATTCCAAACGTAAATAAAGAATTAATTTTTTTTTAAACTGATAAAGGATCTATGAGAGTTTCAGGTTATTTGGATTGGATTGAAAAATATTGGTAATCAATTTTTCAATATTTGACATCATCAATTATTTTATAAAAGAAATTGATTTTTTTAATTTTATAAATAACTTCTTTGTTGAGAACTATAAGAGCTCAAAATTGTTGAGACAGAAAATTTCAGTGTTATTTAATTCATTTTTATAAAGATTTATTTTGTACTAATCTTAAATTTACTTCAAAACAAATTAAGTTTCTTTAATTCATTTGAATATCAATTTCAATTTGTAAAATTTTGCGGCTCAGAACCTGGAGCGAAGCGACTCCATCTTGTACATATTTATGTACAGTACATTTCTGAAATAAGTTGACAGTCTGCTTAAGAGGCTGCTTAAGACCGTCTTAAGAGATTTTAAGCAGTCAAAAAGCTATGCTTAAGAGGCTCTTAAGACGATGCTTTTGCTTA
>NTPY01000635.1:2044025-2077960 GCA_002922825.1 Brachionus calyciflorus | reverse complement strand
CTATAAGAGCTCAAAATTGTTGAGACAGAAAATTTCAGATTTATTTAATTCATTTTTATAAAGATTTATTTTGTACTAATCTTAAATTTACTTCAAAACAAATTAAATTTCTTTAATTCATTTGAATATCAATTTCAATTTGTAAAATTTTGCGGCTCAGAACCTGGAGCGAAGCGACTCCATCTTGTACATATTTATGTATGATAAATTTTAAAAAAATGTATCTTCTAGACATTAATTCTATAAAATTATTCTTAGAATTTTCTGTAAGTTTTGTATCACATGTTTTAATGTCAATAAAAAAGTTTTTCAACTTTGTCAATTATTTTACTGAACTTTTCTATTAAAATTAAAATGAACAATAAAAAAATTAGGTAATATGAGCAAGTTAATATTTTGGCTCATGCTCCCATATTAAAAACTTTTTTCTTTTAAACTTTTGATTTTAACATATATTGCTTTAAATTGTGTTGAGAAGTAAAAACATTCGGGTCTAAAAAGATTTTTTTTAATTTTAAAAAGCACCCATTCAAACGTATAAATATTTTTCTCGTTAACTTATTTAAATAAATAAGCCTTTATCAAAAATAAATGCGATGTCTTTTATTTTATCAGACTTAAAAATTCTACCTTACTCGAGGTCAAGTAGAATTTTTTTTTTACAATTAAAAAAACTTGTCAAAATTTATCTCTCAAAATAAAAAAATCTTTAAAAATTTTATATCTTATCATGACATATTTTTATTATTGTAAATAAACCTCTTAACATTTACCCAACAACTTAAAAAAATGGTTTAAACATTTATCCAAGAAAAAAAAAATTTTATTTCTAAAAAAATTTGACATTTATTTTATATATCTTTAAAAATTTTTGAAAAAAAAAATGTTCGTAAAATTATTATATTCTACCATTTATATTTTATTATTACACTTCTTTGTGATAACTAGTTCGGAAGTTACGGACAGTTGGGTAGACTGTGATCCTGGTAATGATGACGTTTTCGCTTTACTTTTAACAGCACATAGTAAACAAATAAAATTGTTGGGAATTTCAACTGTAGCTGGTAATCAAGATGTCAAAAATGCCACAGACATTGCATTAATGTCGATGAATTTATTCGGTTTAATTCATCCAACAAATAAAACAGATATTAAAGAAGACGTTAGTTTGTCCAATTTTCAAAGTTATGGTTTGGAATGTCCTTTAGTTATAGGCGCAAGTAAACCTCTTCTAAAAAATAATCTCAAAGCTAGTTATTTTGATAATTATGGTCTGAATAGTTTAAATATTCCATTAATTCCCAAAAGCGTGAGGGAATACGTAGAAAATATAAATTCAAAATTTCATTTTACAAAGTTAATGTATGACTCTATTAAAAATAATTCTAAAAAAGTCACTATTATTGCTTTGGGTCCATTAACAAATATAGCTCTTTTGATTATAAATTATCCAGACGTAATAAATTATGTTGAAAAAATAGTAATTATGGGAGGTGCTGTTGGTTTCGGTAATGTTGGTCAAATTTCTGAATTTAATATTAAAATAGATCCAGAAGCAGCGGCTTATGTTTTCGATAGTGGATTGCCAGTTTACATGGTACCTTTAGAACTAACTCATACAGCTTTAATTACTCCTAAAATTCAACAAGCAGTCAAGTCTCTATCGAATAATTATAGTAATATTTTATCGCGTTTATTAATGTTTTATGCGCCTTTTTATAAGACAACGTATCAAATGGATGATCCACCTTTGCATGATCCATGTGCTGTGGCTTATGTTGTTGATCCTAGTTTATTTGAGTGTAAATTGCTTAGAGTTGATGTTGAAACTACGAGTAGTTTGTCGTATGGTCAAACTATTTGTGATTTTTATAATGAAACCGAAAGAGAAAAAAATGTTTATGTTTGTCTCAAAATGAATGTGGAAAAATTTTGGGATTTAATGTTAGATGCAATCAGATCAATTGGTCAAATATCACCAGCAAATTGATATTTTTGTCTTTTACTAATTTTTAGTTTTAATAAAATTGTTTTTATAAAAATAATTATTTAAATTCTAAATTCTTTCTTAAGACTTTTTAGTTCTACAGTAATTTTAATAAAAATGTAAAGTCAACCGTAACTTTTGATCGCAATCCTTGTTATTTAGCCTTAATTTTCAAATTTGAGATATCAAGCAATGGTTACGGTTAGGAAGGAATTAATTTACTTATGAATTATCCTTTTTTTTAAGTTGATATTTTCTTAACTTTAAAGACCTCTAATTTCGCAAAGAAACATGTGTACAACTAAAAAAACTTTTTTCATTTAAATATAAAATGTCGAACGAATATCTCAAGAAAGAATGACAATATTGTTTAAATTAGCGAGTTTAGTTGGTCTCATATTTCTTGGTTTACACCAAATAGGATATATAACTACTTTTTTCAACGTTTCTAATTTATTCATTAATTAAATTGTTAATAAATTCTTGATTTCCGTTAGGAAGACCAAGATAAATAATACCATTCTCTTTTGTTATTAATCAATTACTAAATTCTTAAAATAACTTATTTTTCCGTTTAGAAAAGGAGAGGATTTTTCTGAATTAAATTATTATTCATGTATTATGCTTAATAGATAATTTAGATAACTTTATAAGGGGGATAATAATATAAAATAGTAACAATAGGCAATTATTGAGACGTTAATATTGCCAACCTTAAAACCTTAGTTAAGTTTTACGCAATCACCGACTAGATCATTTATATATAAATTGACTTATTGACATTAGTATTATAAAAGTACTCAATGTACTTTATATACTTTATGGTCATTTGTCTTTTCCCCCGACATAATCTATGTACTTTTATACTGTGTTGTTTCTAGAATTGATTCTCTCTCTTTAACTTATCTAAAACTACCCTATAGAAAAATAATTTAATTCATTTTTTTACTTTTGTAAAAAGCATAAATGATATAGAGTATGTAGTGGGAAAAAGGAATTTTTAACAACTTTTTTTAATACTAAGTTTTCTGGATTTATCAAATAAGGGACAATTATGAATTCTTCTACAGTCAACCCTCTTTAATCCGAACAACAAAATTTCACCAAAATTATGTTCGAATTAACGAAAATTCGGATTACAAGTAATTTTTTCCAGAGATAGGGATTCGTTAAAGTCATTATTGAACTTTACAAACTGAGTTCTGAAAAAGTTTTAAAAATATATGTATAAAAAGTTTGTTTTTTATAAAAGTGTTTCTTATATAAATTTAACCCGACATGTCTACCAAAATTGTGACCATAACGTAACGAAGAACTTTATGGTGAAATTAATGCTAATTTTAAAATATTTTGTAAAAGTTTATTAAAAATGTAGATACAAAACTGGCCATTTACTAATTCAAAAAATTATCGTTTATGAACGTTCATTTTCATTTGTTGTTAGTTTTCATGTGATTATTTTTTAAATAAAAAAATTTATTTCTTTTTTTTAATCACCATTTTTGAATTGTTTATTTTTAGAACTGGTGAATGACCAGTATTCTAGAAAAAAATAAAAATTTTACATTTTTAACAAAAAAATTTTGTAGACTCGAGTCTTAAAGACTTGAATCTCGCTTTTAAAACAGACTCGGACTCAGACTCGCGAGTATTTACAAAATTTCGAAAGACTCGTACTCGAGTCTGAGTCTCTAACACCCCAAAGATTCAGACTCAGACTTGAGTATTCTAAAATTTTTGAAGTCCCAATCTCTGGTTTTTTCATTGAAAAGTGCTGATTTTTTGAGAAAAATTATTCTGATATTCGAGAAAATTAAAGAGGGTTAACTGTATATCTTTTTTTCTATTAGTAGGTTTTTCAAAAAATTATCCAGATACTATCTTCTATCAAATTCATTAATTTAAAGAAAAGAGAATCTCTCCGCATTTTATCAGAGGCTTTACTTGCATCTAGATATTTAAATTAAATTTAATCAATTGATTTAATTTGAAAAAAGAAAATACAATTAAAAATCACTGACTATAAAATAAATCAGTGGTCAGATGTAAAAGATAACACTTAAATTAAAATTTAAATTAAAAAATCAAATTAAAATATAAATTAAAAAATAATCAAAACGTCAAATGCACTAATGATTATTCATATCTTTAGTGGGTATAGGAGTCATAATAACATGATGTTTTCTTCTTATATCCAAATTGGTTTAAAGGAATTTTATTTTAATAGCCAATTTTGTTTGTAAATAGTCAAAAATTCAAAAAAGTTCATGGATAATTTTAGAATAAAAGTCAGAGAGTTTTATGAGAATTTGATTTAATTATCTAAGTTAATTATCAAAAAAATCGCCATTTAATTGATGTTTAAAAAAGGAAAATAATCTATATTACTGCCTTGTTTCAAAATAAATAAATATTAACAAGATGTCAGTCTAAAAAACCAAGAGAAGAGTTTTTTCTAGATGTTGCTAATCCATATTTTAATTCGTACTGTATTTAGAGAAAAAACACGCAGAATTTGTTCTGTATTTTCAGAATCTAATTATTAATATATGATACAATTTTTTGTTGTTGATGAAGACTCAATTTCAAAAATTTTAAATTTAAAAAAAAAAAATTCTCAAAAATGCGTTCAATTAAAGAAAGAGTAATCAAATATTACGATGACTTAAAGAATGAAATAGACATTAAAACCGAAGAGAAATTAATTAGAGATAATATATCAAATGAAGAAAAAGAAAAATTGAATCTTTTACGCAATCAAATGATCAATAAAATTGACGAGATTTTACATTTAAACCTTAAATTTTTAACATCGAAAGAATTCGATCTGGAGACTCGTCGAGAAGAATATTTTCAACCTAAATTCTGTTTTCTTAACGATTCCACCAACTTTACTTTAGGTCAACTAATAATTACTAATCAATACGCTTTAAGAGAGTAATTTTTTTGAAAAATTTACAAAAATAATTCAATAAATTTTAATTTAATTTTTTTTTGTAAAAGCTGGAACTACCAATTTAGTTTATTAATATCTGGACACAAAAATTTAAAAGACCAAATAATCGATAAATTAATATTTTCCAATAGAGACCAAGAAATTGTGGATCTATCGATACCTGAAAATAATATCCTAAAAAATGTCTATTTTGATTTTAGTAAAATTAAAATTGATGAAAACTTTCGCGTTCTTAATTCACTAATCAATATTGACCATATTGAAAAATTAGAAATAAATATAAGTGATAGTTTACCAAAGGAATTTTTCGCAAAATTTAAAAGCTTGAAATCATTGGTAATTTATCTTTTATTTAATTTGGAATCCGAATGTTTTCAAGGCTGTAATATTGAAAATTTAGAAATTAATTCACATGGTAGAGATATTAATTTGAACATTAATTCTCTTAATAATTTGACCAAACTAAAAAAACTCAAAATATCAAATATTAAAATTCAAAATTTTAGATCAAAATGTCTCGCCAATTTGAATCAATTGAATACTATTATTTTTAGAGAGTGCAAAATAGATAATTTAAGGTCTTTTTGTCTACAGGGTTTAGCGAGTCTTAAGCATTTATATTTTAAAGAGTGTTCAATTCAAAAAATAGGAAAATATGGATTTAATTGTAAAAGTTTGAGATATTTAAATTTAAAAGAAAGTACTTTACCGCATTGTTTTGAACCAGTGTGGTTTAATCCATTAGTTAATTTAGAGTATTTAAATTTAGGATTATTGAACCAAAATAAAAGAGAGAGTGTAACGAATTCAATTGGTCTAAAGCTTGACTTTGAAGAATTAAAATTGCCAAAATTAAAATTTTTGGCTATTGACTCATATGTATTACCAGCCTTTGATAATTTAAATCTACAATTTCTTCAAGTAAATTATTTGGAAAGTTTCGAGTCAATTAGTTCAATGAATCAAGCAAATTTGAAAGGACTTTGTCTACAAGTTCCAATGAGTTTATTTGTAAAAATCAAAAAAGATTATTTGGAAAATTTGGAAAATCTAGTTCATTTGGAATTTCGTTTGATTAAAAGCGAATATATATTAGATGGTAGTGAGAATATTACCGAGGAGTTTTTCAAGAGTTTATTGAAGCCTTTAAATGAGAAGAAAGTTTTGTGCAAAGAATTAAACAATGCTTGTTTGGTAAATTTTAAATCTTATTTAAAAATCTATTTTTAAGCCTTAACATTTTTTTTTTAATTAGGCAACAGTTTACGAGGATTTGGAAGAAATGATTAAAAATGAAATTGATTTTTCAGAAAGTACAGAAAGCTTTGTTATTGATAGTCTTTCAGATTACACCCTAAATAGAGAATTCTAAAAAAATATGTTTGTTTTTCTAGATTTAAATTGTATATAAATTTTTTTGCCAATTAACGATGTGAATTTTGTTTTTTTTGTTACGCCGTTGAAAATAAAATTAGCCTTAAGCTAATCTAATAGAAAATCCGTGAATGTTAAATTTTGTTTAAATAATGATTTTTTTCAAAATAAATTTTTCTAAAAAACTAAATCCTAGTTTAAATATATTTGATTATCATAGGAAAATATCTCTTAACCTCAAATCAAATCATTTATATACAAAACTTATTGTTTATGTAAATTCACTTATGGTCTTATGGTCTCTCGCTCTTAATTCGACCACGAAGTATTCAATCAATAAATTACAAAACAACTTAATTAGACAAATGTTTGGTTTAAGACCCTACTGTCGCATATCTCGAGTTTTAAAAGTCCTGAAAGGAAAAAAGATCTTTCAAGAAAATTAGTGAAGGGGTTCGAACTTTTTCCGAAAAAATTTCGAAATGGTTCAGTCCGAATTTGTCATACCTAAAAAGTTAAAAGTTCTTATTGTAATGGGTAAATTCAAAAATTTTTATGACCTTGGTCAAAAAAAATTAAAATTTTCATCTATTGACAATGAAATTCTGAAAATACTCTTTTGAACTCTATTATACTTTTTGTACTTTTAAAAATAAAAAAAAAATAAAACCAAAATAAAATCTATAGCCAATATTTCTTAATTATAGTCTCCTAGAGTACTGTCCTTTTTTTTCCTTTATTTACTTTATTTATTTTAATTAAATTTTAGTCTCCTAGAGTACTGTCCTTTTTTGACTTTATTTACTTTATTTAATTAAATTCCGTTCTCCTAGAGTGCTGTCCTTTTTTAACTTTATTTGCTTTATTTAATAAACAAAAATAAATTCCTATTAAAGAATTCTAACCATAAAATTAGCCATTTGAAGAGGCGAAGCCGATTCACATGGCTAATTAGGGCTAATTTTAGGGTTAGGATTGTTTTAATAAAATGTAAATAATTGGGTCATTAGGGTTTGGGTTAGGCATAAGGAGAGGGTTAGCTATAAAAACTTTTTTTTATAACATATTCAATTAAATAAAGTAAATAAAGTCAATAAAGTACAGTACTCTAGGAGACCTCAATTTGATTAAAATATAAAAAGAAAAAAAAGGAAAAAAGGACAGTACTCTAGGAGACTTAAATTAAATTATATTAAATAAAGTAAATAAAGTCTAAAAAGGACAGTACTCTAGGAGAACGGAATTTAATTTAATTTAATAAAGCAAAAAAAGTAAAAAAAGGACAGTACTCTAGGAGACTTAAATTAAATATTATTAAATAAAGCAAATAAAGTTAAAAAAGGACAGCACTCTAGGAGAACGGAATTTAATTAAATTAAATAAAGTAAAAAAAGTGAATAAAGTTCAGTACTCTAGTAAACTGGAATTGAATAATATTAAATATACTAAAAACTAATTACAAATAATAGTCAAAGGACAGATCTTAAATATGAATAATTTAAAAAAGTATTTTAGTATTTTCATTGTCAATAGGTCAAAATTTTTTTTTGTTCAAAAATAATTTTGTCTAAGCTAAAAAATAAGAAATAAATTTTCCATTTTTAGTTTGGGTTTTTGTTCTGACTTCTATGCTTAATTTTATATTTCTATTTGCATTAAAAAAACCTTGGTAATGGTAACGTTAATGGTAACGGTACGGTAACGCTCACGCTTCTTTTTCGTTATAACTGCTGTATTTTATAAAAAAACTATCTAACATTAGTCAAAATTTTCATCTCTTCTGTTGAAACAATGACTTAAGTTTTTAAAACTGGTCACGAAATTATGTTGTTGGTAACTTAATTATGTGATTGGTCACATATTTAAATTCAAACTTATTAAAAAATTTGTCACCTATTTCCTTAGTCATATAATTGTGACATGAGCAAGTAATATTGGTCACATAACGTGACGTGACAGAAAACTTGAATTTAAAAATAAGATGATCAACCACATTAGAAAAAATTAATCAATTTTTAAAAATTTTAAAAAATAATACATTTTATTAATAGATAAATTATAAATGGCAAATAATAAAATTTTTTATTTAAAATTATAAAATAGATAACATGCAATACAATTTTAATAAAAAAAAAATACTTTTTTAAATTTTTATATATAATTTTATATAAAACAAAAATACTCAAATAAAATAATTTTTTATTGAATCAAATAAAAAAAAAATTTAATATATGAAGAAAATCTCTTCGGCCTTTTTCCATTTAAAATTAAATACCAAAAAAAAAAAAAGAATTACTTAACAAATACTTTACAAAATTAGCGTTACTATTAGATTTGAAATTTTTTTTTCGGTAAAAAAAAAAAATTATTTAAACTCGACTTTCGTACTCGTTTGCCGAATCGCGCTTGAGATACAAAATTTGCTTAGTGGCTTGAGTTTGAGCACTTGACGGCACATTTTGATTTAAATTATTTAAATTTTTATAGACTAAATTCGGCGAGCTTACAATTGGAATTTCGATTGTCTGCGAATGATACCGCTGTGTGGACGGAGTAGACGAAGTCAAATAAGCCGGTTGTGATATTCGATTAAGTCTATTCTCTGGTCTCACATAAGCTGGCACCACACTCGCCGTATTTCTCAATATATTTCGACTCGATTTTCTTATTTCATTTCTGTACAAACTCTCCGAATTAAAAAATTCATTTTCCTCACTGTTTTCAGCACATTTCAAATTTTCTTTATCGACTTCTAAATCATTTTTTTCACACAATTTCAAATGATACGTCCAATGACATATCGAAAACGATGTTCTCAAATGCATTTGCCATTCGGTTTTCAACGTCAATATCAACCATATAAATAGCAATATTATCGTGTGTAATATTTCATTTATAATAGCCAACATTAAAACAAAATCTTTATAATTATTGAAATAAATAATTAAATCGTATGAAAATGGCAATTTAAGGGCGCATATGAGAACTAATTGTAAAGTGGCTATTAAATGCGGACAATAATTAAAACAATTACGATTTTGATTTACTAAATTAATACTTGATGTAACAGATAAATGTCTCTCTATTTTATGATCTAAAAAATTAGCTTTGTCCAATTTGTTTAACGATATAACAGATGCTTTACGCTTTTTGGCCTTTTCTCTAGTATCTTCCAAAATGGTTCGTACAAATAAAGTTTCCTCTAAAAAAAATCTTTCTTTATATTTAAGATAACTAAACGAATAGATCGGAATTAGAGAGAGTAAGACAGCTAAGCTTAAAAACGAGTATAAAAGAATTAATTTATATTCGTCGTCAATTATTAATGTTATGTTAAAAATACCAAAATTAACTGATTCCAAATTAAGTTTAGCCGTTATTAAATTGGATAATTTAGCAAAAATAATTTGTTTCGATATATAGATAAATATGTACAATTGAAAAAGTTGTTCAATTGTACATATTAAACCAACAAGTGATATCAAATAAGATAGGGTTTTATTCGTATACCAAAAAACAGCACCATATCGAATACTCAAAGTCAAATAGGCCAAGCCAATACTTACTATTTCGAATTTGAATTCGAGAAATTTTTCGTATAAAAAAGATTTTTCGAACGTGAATTCACCACTAGTCTCAGTTTTATATTTTAGAAAAATATCTATGAAACATTGAGTCATGTTCCGGGTGCCTGGACAAGTTGAATTTTGTATAGAATTCAAATCGTTTAGAATTAAATCAGTTGGTTCATAGATTAAATCTTGAATTAATAGAGTTAGAATTGATAGAAGGTGTAGAACGGAACTTACGGGTAGAAAATGTCGCCATATGAGACTGAGAGTGTTAAAAAAAAATTTTGAAAATTTTTTATTTTTTGTATTGTCACTCGTTTCGGATGATATTGTATCCGATTCGAGTGATTCTGTGTCTTGTTTTAATTTTATATTCGACTCTAGTTTTGTATCATGTGTGTAATGTCGATGATGATGATGTAGCTTTTCGCAAAAAAAATCCCTACCTAATTTAACACCATCATTGGAAAAATTACCAATTTTTTTCATTGATGTTAGAAAAAAAAGTATGAGAAAAAATACGGAAAAACATGTTAGAATAATGCGTGCTATGTATTCTTCTTTTAAATTAATTTGTATACTAGGATATTGTATGACTTCTTTGTTGTCAATAGTCGAGCTTGATGACTCGTGTTCCCACCATAAATAATGTACACGCACTGTATTTGAGTCCTCATCAAATGCTTTTCTTAAATTCAATATATCCTTTACATGATCTCTTATTAGAAATGCGTGTAGAAAAACGATTAAAAATGCGTACCATGTAGCCCATATAGATATACAACATTTTCTCGAATTACATAATTTAAAACACATTTTTTTAGCAGCAACGTAAAAAAAATTTAGAAATTCATTTTTAGAAAATTTTTTGGTAATTTGAGACTTTAACAAGAATGAAAGGGTTATCTAAAAAAAAAATATATACAAAATTAATAGCCCATTGGGGATAATTGTAAATTAATTTCTAAGTAAAATAAAAAAAAAAAAGTGTCTGTTGAACTGAATTTAAGAGAAAATAAAATTGTTTTTGAAATTTAAACAATTGTAAATTTAATAGAAATTCAAGTGAATGAAACAAGTTTTTGTTTTAAGAGGGACTTTGTTAAAGAAAAAATGTCAGTTTTAACTAATTTTAAAGTTTGAAATTTAAAAAAAAAAAAATTTTTTTTTTTTTAATAATATCTGGAATTTAGGTTTTTAGAAAAAAAAATTTTTTTTTTTTTCTTATCTTATCTAACATTGTCCATCTAATTGAATTAATCCAATGAAGGTTTAAATCCCTACGAGGATATCGAATGACCTATTAATTAAGTTTTAATAAAATTTGTAAATTTTTTTTATTCATTATAGAAAGGCCTGAGTATTAAATTACAAATTTTATTATTTTGGTTACGTATAGATGGTTATCTAATTTATAAAATAGAAAAAAAAGAGAGAGAGAAAAAATGATCTTCTCTTTTTTTTCTAATTGATTAGCCATAAGCTGTTTAAGTTTTTTTATGTAATCTTACGAGAAAATAGGAGATTACACTTAGAAAATGATTGTGATTTTTTATGTAGTCTTCATAAAATCAGAAAAAAAAAAACCCATTTTTAAACATTTTTTTATGAACTTAATGATTTCAAAGATAAGATCATTAAAACAAATTTTTTTGGTTTTTTTGAGATAAAAATCAAAAGAATTTGAAAAGAATTGTTTTTATCTCAATTGGAAACAATCTATAATAAAAGAAGACCAATGTGACAAAATAGAGAAAAAGATACATGAAATTAAAATCTTTTTAATTAACGTCACTAAAAAATAAGTTTATCACAAAATTCCGAAATAAATTTTTGCCTTACATTTTGGAATCTGAATTTGGGGATTTGTTAATCAAAATTTTTGTGATCAAATTATACGATCTGTGGGTCTCATAAATGATTCATGAGATTTACCTTTTTTTTTTAGAAATTTCCCATTATTTTATAATTAACAAATTGTACGGGTGCATGCTTGTCTGTAAATAAATTAATAGAAAAAATATGTTGAGATCGAGTTAGAGATTTGAAAATTAAACATATCAAGAAATTAATTTTAAATTGCATGTAAAAATATTAATTTATTTGATTTTATTGCAACTTTTTAAATGAAAATTTGAACTAAATGCGCTGACAATTCTTAAAAATCCACTTTTAACACATAGGTCCAAAACTAAATCTACCATTACATGATGTAGATGGCCGGTGGTGCATGCGCCAAAGTTTAGTTTACGAAGTTTAACATCGCGTTTATTCTGTCTTTTTTTAGAGGTTATTTTTCACTTATTCGTTGAGGAAAAAATTTTTTTTAATAGACGAAGACTATCCTTTTAAACGAATTCAATTTCTTATTCTTACCATAATCCTCTAATCAAAATTTTGTAAATAACAAATATTTTTTAGACTAAAAAATTTAAAAAATTTAATTTAAATTAAATTGAAAAAGATTTTTGTATTATTAAACAACAACAAAAAAAAAAGAAATATTTTAATTTTAAAAATAAAATTTTACACCATCAGATTTAATTCTAAGCCTTTTCAATTCAACTAAGAGCTCTCTTAAAATCTAAAACAAATTAGTAATAATTATCAAATATGGAAAAAAAAAAAGAAAAAGTATTTTTAAGATTTCTTAAAAATTCTTAACCAAAACAACAATCAAAATAACAAAATATTTAAAGCATATTATCAAACCCTTAGAACAATTTTTAAAATATTTTTAATTAAATTTTATAAATAAAATTAAACATTCAAAGTACAATCATTAAGTAAGATCTCTTTCCAATTGTAATTTATAACAGTAGGATGTCAACCGCAACCGTAATAGATACCGTATTTCTTCAATTACAAGATCGAGTCGGCATCTTTTGAACACCTTCTATTTGAATTTGTTTTGGTTATACAAATGACTTAAATTAAAAAGAAGAAAAAGCTTTAATTTGAATCTTTTACAGAAAGAAAAAACTAATTTTGTTGATAACTTTATTTATTATAAAGTCATGGGACTCTAATTGAGACTCGATTGTATTTTAGGAGTTTAGCTTAAGTTATTTATCAATTCGCTCAATTCAAAAATTTGTATGCAATTGAAAAATTTGAATACATTGTTTTAAATTGTAATAATTTTGTCTAACTGTTTTGAATTGAGCAAATCGAACGAATTGATCAAAAACTAAAGTTAACCATTTTAGGAAATACGGCATTTAGAATAAATAGTATCTTTATCTTAAAAAATAAAGAAAGATAGACAGAAATCCAAAGATTAAAAAAAATGCTAAATTCTAACCTCGGCTAACTTTAATTTCTAAGTTTTTAAAACATCTCCTGAATTGGAAATTTTTTTTTCCTATTTAACTTTTCTTTTTCAAATTTGTTTTCGGAAATGCATTTTTACAAAGTAAAGTATTGAAGAAAAAAAGTTACATGACATTTTGAAAATTTGAAAAAAATCAAACAGTCGTCAATTAAGACCAAAAATGTGAAAAATTTTGAAAAAAAATTGTGAATAAGATCAAATATGATTTTTGTAGAATTCGATATGCTGCGTCGATTGGTATATGGTTAAAAGGGTTTTAGATGATTAAATAGTAAAATATTCCAATGTTGAATTTAATTTGAAAAACAATGGTTTTCGTCAATTAACTTATTTCTAATTCACCAAAGACCATTTTACCATATACCAATCGATTCAGCATATCGTGTTCTCCAAAAATCTTATTTGAACTTATTAATCATTTTTATCTATCATTTTTTATCTATGAAAGACAAATCACCACCGCATTTTTCATACCAAAATGCTCAGCTCAATGGACTTGACAAGAATCAAAAAGCATTTAGACTTATAAAGATAACTAAGTCCTAAAATATCAGCCTAAAATCAGGTTAATTCACAAAACTTAATTTTTTGGGTTACACTATTGTATCTCCCCCAAAAGAAAAAATGGTCAAATTACATATCAGTTTGTAGATCTCGACGAGCTGAATATTTTTTAGTTGCAATGATGTTCTTATAAGAAGCTATGGGTCTTTAAAAAGGCGAAAATAGTCTTTTTAAAAAAGATCATTATTTCTGAAACAAATCGTCTAAAATATTTGTTTGATTTCATTTGTAAAAAATTTATAAATTAAAGTCTATCATGATGGTATTATCTAAATGAAAATATCTTTACTGATTATTATGATAAATTTTTCCAAATATAAATTAAAATTTTTTTAATTTTTAGAATCCATTAAAAAAACCTATTGGTAATATTTCACTTCAAGGGCCAGTTTTAAGGCAAATTTATTCTTATACAATTTATTTTATATTCATAAACTAAAAGCTTTACTAAATCTATCAAATAAGTTTACATAAGACTCGACGTGAACTCTTTGCTTTTTCAAGTTTAATTAGAATGAACCAAAAAAATATTTTTTTTTTGAAATAAGATAACCTTAACTCAATGCCTTGCAAAACTTATAATAAATTCTTGAAATATATTTTTTTTCCTAATGAAATCCTACAATATCGCTTGAAATTAATCATTAAACTATTAAAAAAAAAAATTCATAGCACAAATCAATCGCCAAAAGAATTCGTTCATTAAAATAGAACTATGATCATGCTGTTAGAGATACTAAACAAAAAAAAAACACCAATTCTAATTTAATACAAAACAAATTGATTCTAATTAATTCAAGGGTCTCGGTTGATTTAATACTTTTGCTAAAAATGGGTAGTATTTAAAAATAATAAAGATAAGGGATATAAAAATTTTTATCTTTTTTTTTGTTGTTGGTTATACAGCTATGACATTTTATATAGAAATAAAATCAATCATATTTTCCCTTTTTTTTTTGTTAAAAAAAAACACAGTGCCATAAAATGGAATTATAAACAAATAAAATCGGCACGTTATTTTATTAGTTTTGGTTTAAAAAAAAATAAAAAATTTTGGAATAGATAACAAAAGTAGAAATAAAGAAGAAAAAAAAAATTAAAACAAAAATTGTTTGTTATCTATTCTAAAATTTTACATATCGTTTAATGTTTAACCTTTAAAAATGAGTATCAGTTATTAAAAAAAAATTTTTACGGTCGTTAATAATTTATTAATTATTTTCTGTTGGTTTTCAGTTGTTGTTTTGGTTAAGGGGAAATAAATATAACCTTTTTAGTGTATATAAACATTTTTCTTTTTAGAAATTAAGTACTTTATTGCTTATTTTATCGTAAAATATATATTAGGTAAGCTAAATTTACTGAATTCTAATTTGGATTTAATTTGATAAAATTTTTTTTTCTTCTAAATTAATACTTGTGTAAACTTGTAAATTATCATTTTGTATCTTAACATATCTGCTTTAGTTTTAAAATCTGATATAAATTTGCCTATGGACGAAATTTTCATTTAGAAACTATCCAATCTCTTAAAATTTTTCGAACCCCTTTTATTTTATACTAATTAACGTAATTGCTTGATAAATAAATATGGTTAACTACATGTCGTTAAAATTGGATATTCGGGCTTAACGACATGTCGGTCTAGAATAATAACATGTCGTTTATGTCATCAAAAATTTACTCAAATCTTAAAATGGAAATATTTTAAAATGATCTAAGATTTAAAAATTTATATCGTTTTTCTGAAAATATTTTATATATCAAAATAAAGCTCATTAAAAGATTTATCCAATGAATACAAGTATTAGGTATTGATTGTTGAAATATTATGTTTAGAATTTGAGCCAAAGTTGTAGAATTTGAATTTTTGATAAAAATCGATCAAATTTTTTGAATTAAAATTTTAGAAATTTTCTTTAATACTTTTTTTCTTGATTTCCTGAATGAACTTTAAATCAAAATACATGTCACTCTATTAAATAAAATAAGAGGAATCTAATGGTTCTAAAATCGCTTTACAATTTTAATCTTATCGAGAGATAAACGGCTTCAAAAAAATGCATCAGTTGTTTTTCAAAAGGCATACCATAAGCTGTGTGATATGAGTTTTTTCATTTTTTTTGTTGGTACCATAGATTTTGACGAGAAATTCAAAAATTTTATCAATTTTTTGATATCTCGAAAAATGGACAAGCGATACGTTAAGGGTTAAGCTAATACTTTCTATTTAAGAGTAAAATCTCAATGATCATGTTAAAAAGTATTATTAAAAAACGTAAAATTTGTGTTAAAAAGTAAATAGATAAATACCCTTTAAATAAAAATTGATTTTTAAATAAGTAAAATCGGGACCGTATTAAACCCCGGTTTTTCAATTCAAGCAAGTTTAAATAAAACTGACAACTCTATGAAAATGTACACAAAAAAAATTACATATTTATACAAAGCACCCAGATCTTCTTAAAGCTGAGTCGATTGTATAGTATCTATAATAAATGCATTAGACAATTAGTACTTTTAATTAAATCTAATAAATAGTTTATTTACTTTACGGCTCTAAAACTGATCCTTTTTAATACTGTTTTAACAATTTTAAAAATATTTGTGATTGACTTGACTCAAATTTATTAAATTGAAATCCAAATCACAGCCTCATTTGTGCTTTAAAGACAAAACTCGAAATTTTTAATAACTCTAAAATTAAACCAATGGATGCGAATTTTGTGGCAAATTAAAACTAAACGTAAAAAGTATTTAAATAGATTTAATCTGACCACTTTATACCGGTTTAATCGCTTTTTTTAAATTTTTTCACTCCTTATAATAGCATAAATTTGAAATAACGTCTTAAATTCGAATAAATTCTGAAAGCGCGATCGCTCAATAGATATTCATTCTGGTCTAATCCCCAAAATCGTATTTTGTGGAAAAAGAGTGAATGTGAATTTAAGTAAAAAAGTACAGTGCACTTTTAAACAAAATTGAATATTTTTTTTTTTCTAAACGTTTAATATTAGTAATGTAAATTGTAACAACTGGTACAAAATTTGTATCATCTAAATTTGTTGGAATCTCAAACAAATGCAAAACTACCGAATTATTTGAAGCCCTAAATCTAGACACGACAAGAGAAAGAGTTGCCAAATCAAAAGTCGACTTCTACTTTCGGTTGATTGGAAATGATTTCACAAAAAGTCTCATAGAGTACATGGATAAATCAAATAATCCAAATGACTTCATTAATGATATTTACGAAAGAATCGACATCTTATCGATGGCCGATAATATTAGCACATTAGACGCTTGCCAATCACATAGACACCTTAGTAATATCATTAAAACCAACAAGAACACCAAGGTGAATGAAAAGGTCGCTAAGTTGCGGAAAGCTTTCGATATAAAAAATGAGTGTGAAAGAAACAAAGCTATTACGAGCGTCATCAATTTTGAGAAAAGTTAATTAAAAAATGGTCCACACGACAGACCATGATTTAATTAACCCAACATCTTCAAGGTTTTGTTTTATGTTTAAATCATGTGTATGAATTGTAAATTTGTAGATATCTATGTACTTATAAATATTTATATTTTTTATATTTTTACTTTTTTATTTTTTGTAAATACTTATTTTATTCTTATGTTTAGACTATTTTTTATTTTTCAGTACACTTTATTTAAGGGTGTACTGAGAGAGGTGGCCCATAGATGGCCTTAGCGCGAGAGCTAATAAATAAATAAATAAATAAAAAACAAAAAGTTTCAAAATATTTTAAAAACTTTAAAAGCTTTATTTGAATCTATTTTTAAAAATATAAAAATTTAATTTATTGATTTAAAATTATTGCTTAGCTTCTTTTTGTTTTTTAAGTTCCAATTCTTTCTTGAGAGCCTCACGTAGTTCTCTTGTATTAAGACCCATTTGTTCGTATTGTAAAATTTGATGCTTCAAAGTCATTTCTTTTATGTTCGGTACTGATTCTTCTAAAGGTCGAGAC
Organism: Brachionus calyciflorus; assembly: GCA_002922825.1. Taxonomy (NCBI): domain Eukaryota; kingdom Metazoa; phylum Rotifera; class Eurotatoria; order Ploima; family Brachionidae; genus Brachionus; species Brachionus calyciflorus. The sequence goes on along the minus strand of NTPY01000635.1, from coordinate 2,060,175 downwards.
ACTTTCTTATCCAACTCGTTCTCTTCTCTTATTAAAATAAAATATAATAAAAATGCCAATACACTAAGTGATACGATAATTGGTTGTGATTTTGGTGTTGTACGAGCTGTTTTACTCATAAAAGAATCGATTGAGTCCCATGTTTTAGCTTTACTAGTTGAGTATTTTATCGGTTCGTCGCTTATTTTAGAATCTTTTAAATTTTTAGATGAGATACTAAACAAACGTCGAGGAATAATTCGGAAATTTTTTAAATTTATTTTTAAGAGTCTCATCTTTTTTTTAAATAAATAAATTATTTAATTAACTTTAAATAAAAAAATTCAAAAAAAATTTTATTGAATAATTTTTTTTTATTATATAATTTTTTTGAAATATTTCTCTTTAAGTAAATTATACAATCAGCGCCTTTTGCTTAAAAAATTGTCTTTAAAAAAAGTAAAGTTCTTTCGTAAAAGTTTAATGGTACAATCTATTTGGTAATTTTACCTTTCTTATACAGTTTTACATACTTAAGAATTTATCAAAAATTACCTGTTTCTTTAAGGGTTCACGACATGTCGTTTAATCCGAATATCATACGACATATCGGTCTAAAAATTGATTTGTTTAATTTGATTTTTACTTTTTTTTCTTAACATGTCGGGAATCTTTTTTTAAAAAGGGATATCTAAAAAATGGGGAATTACTAAAACGAAGATTTTTAGAAAAAAAAATGATCAGCTCTTTCTTTTTAAAAAATTTTATTACGTTAAATCGGATCTGCAAAATTTGGCAAAAAGAAAAACGACAAAATTTGTTTTTAGAAAAATAAGTACTCGCAAATTTAAATCACGTCATATTTATATCACAATTAATGAATAAAATATTCTATAAAATTTAAGATGGAGAAGCAGTGCTTTAGATATGCGAGTAACGAGCCGTTATAGAGTATATTTCAATAAAGAATTTTTTTTTACTTAGTTTAGTAAACTTTTGTCATAAATCTTAAAAAGTCAAACCTTTAATCCACGCAGATGAAAAATTACTGAAGGCATGGCCAAACGTTTAATAATTGTTCTAAAAATCGATACTAAATTTCGTATGATAGCTTCTTATAATAAGCGTGAAGGCAAGGTTCCTTAATACACGATGACACAAGAATTCGTCCAATTAAATTCTTGGCTTTCGGAGCCAATCATTTAATTCGATCGAACGAAATATCACTCAGCATTCTCGAATTTTCCTATGTGCACATCTGGTTAAAAGCTCGTCTCGATACTCGTTCCTTGAAATTATTTTTATCCAAATTATTATTATCGCAATTTATTGACTATGAACATTGAATCAAATAAATTAAGACAAGTTTTTTATTTTATTTAGACAAAAAGACGCCATTAGTAGGGGTGCAGGACTTTTTTTTTTCTAGAGAAAAAAATACAGTTTTTTTTTGAGACTAAAAAATAATACTTTTATCTCTAAAGAGAAAAAAATACTCTTTATTTTATTTACAATTAAAAACAGTTTAATTAAAATATTTATTAAATGGCTACTTCGATGTTAAAATTTGAATTTATTCAAAGTAATCATTTAAACAAGAGGATGACTGCGACGAAAATAAGCAAAAAAAGGGATTCGAAGTTTTATCTGATGGATTCATATACAGTAGTGATGATAAATGTGTTTTTACGTAAATTTACGTAATTTTATTTAAAATTACAAAAGTTATAAAGATTCCAATTATTGGAAGTGCAAACACCCCAAATGACTATTAATTTTAATAATGAAATAGTTGGCGTTTTCAATGTTTCTCATTCAATTGTTGAAAAAAATGAGTCGATTCCAGAAAAAGACTGGCATTTCCCATTAAATGAGATTAAAAGATGAATTAAAAGATTTTGCTGGTAGAGCTCATCCAGATATTTTTAAGTCAATTTCTGTTTTCAGACCCAAGAAACTGCGGCTTTTGTGACTTATAAGCATGCACTTGATTGTAAACAAGCTCCTACACGGAGAAAAACTAATATTGGTCGTGATAATGAATCATCTTGTTCAAAATTTTTTGACTAATATGCTAAAAAAATTTTAAAATTTCACTTGTTTGTTTCAAGTTTCAAGGTTAATCAACAGGCTAGTGCCCTTATCTATTACTAGACTGATTAACACTTCATTTATTCATAAAATAAAATTAACGAGAGACTATATTCTTCTTAAATTTGGCTAAACTTTTTTTCATCTAATTTAATATTTTTGATTATCCGTAAAATTTTAATCCGGACAATATTTTTGAGTTGTTTGGATTAAATTTTCTCGTCCGGTTTAACCAGTTTTAACTGTATCACATTTTTTTTAAAATGAAACCAATGGGCTGATATTATCGCTTAGTTTGAAAAATATAAATAGATTACTTAATTATGTCATACTTAAAAGAATAATATTTAAATAAAAGCCTTGAAATTTGATGATTTTGTCTGATTGGCAAAGAAAGGAACCTGAGTTGAAATTGGAAAAACGTTTTTCATATAAGATTCTAATTAAGTATCTAGATTAAAAGATTTTATTTTTAAGGCATATTAAGCCGTTCAAAATATTTGCTCAGTCATTTTTAACATTTTATTGATACCACAAAACATAGTAAATTCAATCCATTCATTTTTGCGGGTCTACTAAAGCTCAGTATCAATGATACTGAAATTTGAATATCAATTAACCTGAGTATCAATTAATCAATTAAATTTTTCTGATATTCAAATTCAATATCAAGTCTAAAATTTGAATATCAATTAATTTATTTATTAATATGGTAAATTCTTTTTAGATAAAAAACAAGTACAAAATTACCTTGAAACAAAAAACAAAAATGATGTATTTTTTTATCTAATTTGTAATTAAATCAAAGTGAAGATTAGACTTAAATAAAAAGGTATATTATCATTTTATGCCATTTTATTTTTATTCCATTTTTCTAAATATGACTTTATTAAAATGAGATTTTGTCAAATTAGGACTTTTTAGAATAGGACTTTTTCAGTTTATGACTTATTGTTTTATGACTTAATCAAATTTTGAAAATTTTTTTTTTCACAAAAACTTAATTAAAAAATACAATTGGAAAACAAAAGAAAAACAAAAGAAAAACAGGTTAAGTCTATTCGATAATTTTTTCTACCGCTCAAAGTATTCAAAGATTTATCTTTTTAATTCGGTTTATTAGAGCTATTAAAATTTAACAATTTGGTAAACTTAAATAAAATATTTCAATAAGTTTAGTGTTTGATTTTTTAATTTAAATATTTTTGAAACAAATCTTTTAAAACTTGTCTTAAAATTTTTTTCTTGTTTGCAGTATAAAAAGAATTTTCTGATATTTTTACTTGCTTTCTAAACAAAAATAGCGATTTGAAGATGGAAGAAATAATAAAGGGAGAAGGAGGTATATTGCTTGAAATATTTATTGAAAAAAATAGACAAATGAAACTCATCTCTTTGGTAAATCTGGAACGAAAAGCAAAGCTATATGAAATGCAAAAGATAATCGAAATCAAAATGTAATTTATTTTCAGCAATATTTACGCTCATGTTATTTTTAGTTAATTTTGAAAACATTATGAAAATGGTATAGATTAAATTATCCTCTATAATATTTTTTTTATAAGTTTATTTTAAAGTCTTAAAATAAAAAGTCATAAATTGAAATAGTCACGATTTGATATATTTATTAAAAGTAATTTAATGATAAAGTCTTATTTTGATAATTTTTTGAAAACTCTTATTTAAAAAAATGGAATAAAAAAATAAAGGCATAAAATGATAACAAATCAAATAAAAATAAGCTTCTTAAGAATGCAAAAATTTAAAACTGACTACCAAATATTTTTATTTTTAATCAAGGATCTATTATTAGAGCAACATAACTACTTTATAAGTTTTGAAAACTTAAGTTGGAAAAATTCGACTTGATATTGCAATGAGCCGATTAAAATCGATTCCAAAAACAAAAAGTGATTCTAGTCTACCTTATAATTTTTTGACGAATTGATATACGGCACTGTTTAGAAGTACAAAAGAAACGGTCGGTAAAAGGTTAAACATTATTTAAATTTTTTTTCCTTGGTAAAGTAATGGATTAATTAAATAATAATTTTATTTGATTTACCTTTCTAATTGATATTCAAATGTATATCATTTTTATAATTTCAATATCAATTATTCAATTATCTGATACTCAGGTTAATTGATATTCAAATTTCAGTATCATTGATATTGAGCTTTACTAGACCCATTTTTGCTGAAGTACGCGTACGGGTACGACGTTAATTCGGGAGCACTGCAGCATCAAAATTATAATGAAATAAGTCTTCGTATTTAATTTAAAGACAAATTAAGTATTGATTTGTGGTAAATTTTTTAAAGAACATAATTTGACCTTTTTATGAAAAATTTTAGATCAATAAAGTCTAATACCACAAAACATAGTAAATTTGATTTCAATCAAAGGACTTCCATTTGACCAACATCGATTTGAATGATAGCAATATATGGCAAGTTTTTTATTCAATTAGATTTTTTTGATCTTAAATTTTACATAAAAAAGGCCAGAGAATGAAAATTATTTTCTTTAAGAAAGTTGCCACAAATCAAACCTGAATAAGTCTCTTACTTAAATTCGGAGATGAAAGTTGCTTTTCTTCTCTTTTATTAATTAAATTTCGGACCTGAACCGATGAACCATTTGGTTTTGAAAAATTAAAATTTTTTTTTTCTAATTTAGAATACAAAATGCAATCATCGCTAAGGCGTGTGTGTTTACATAGTTTATACCTGTTTTCTAATAAATCAAAAAAAAACTAAGATACAATTTTTTTTACATCAAAAGTATAATGAAATAAGGCGAAAATTTAATGAGATAAACAGTTCTAGTCTTCGAATTTAAGTTAAAGACAAATTAAGTATTGATTTGTGGCAAATTTTTTAAAGAACATAATTTTCGTTCTCTGACCTTTTTTATGAAAAATTGTAGATCAATAAAATCTAATTAAAAAAAAAACTTTTACAGGTTTTTATTCAGTTTTTTTAAATTCGATCTGTTTTTTTTAAAAAGATACATCTGAAAAAAAAGTGAATCAATAAATCGTTTAATTTAGCTTTTTCAATTTTCTATCAAAATTAGATTTAACCAATTTGTTAACTGATGCGTTTATTTTATAATTCAGATTTTATTTGATGGTAAAATTTCAATTCTTTTGTTCATTCAGGTATAGTTTATTGATTTTAATTTAAATTTTGACTTAAAATTAAATGAAAAATGACTTAATAAAATGAAGTGTAAATTAAATTTATCACCTAGATCCAAAGATTGATTATGATGCTTTACACTGTACACTAAAGCATTATCAGTAAATTACTTACTGCGCATTTAATATGTAGACATTTTTCGAAATACTTCTTTAGACCTACTTTAATTTTCCCTGTTCAGTTCTTCCGATTCTGTTTAAATTATTGAACTCTGATCTCTTAGCATTTCTAGTAAAATCGTTGAAGAAGTAAATTGCAATATTTTTTCTATTTTATTTTTTCAAAGTAAATTGCCTTATTAAAAATTTTAAATTTCAAAATAGAAACACAAAGTAATTTTGTAGTATAAAATTTGTCAATTTGTTATTGACAATACAATACATCTTTGAAAAAAGTTTTAAAACAATGCTTAAGCCGCTTCGAGACTTTTTCTTAAACATCCTGTACAATTTTTTGAATCTAAAATTAACGATTCAAATAAAAAAATAGTTGGGAGCTATTGATTTTTGTTTAGCCAAAATTTTTTGCGGTAAATTCAAAAAATTTTAAGAGTACAATTTTTTTAATCTTGGTTCATTTTTTTAAAAAATTTTCATGAATCCTTCTAAAATTGAAATTTTAACACTTTCGTTTCATAGACAAGAAAATAATTTAATGTTGTTTGGCTTTTATTTAGTAGTATTAGCTTAAACTGCGCATAAAATTCTTTATGCATTACAAAAGGTATTTATCCCAGGGAGCTTTCGCAGTTAATTTTCATCCATTAGTCCAACATCGATCTAAAAGAATTTATATTTGATTTAAATAGATAATTTTCAACTAACGAAAGTCATAGACTCGTGGTTTAAAAGCTGAAAATTAGGACTTTAGTTTCAAATTATTAATTTTCAAGAAATAAAATTTTAAGTATTTCCTAAAGACTAGTTAGAGAGTTAATCATGAAAAGTCAAAAACCATTTGAAAAAAAAATAAATCTTTATTTTTATGTGTATTTTTTTGTATTCAAAAATAGACAGTAAAAGAAAATGCGCGACCTTTTAATTAAGATCATAATAACTTAAGCAACTCTCTAAAACACTGTTTATTTTTATTTTGCTTTTTCTCTAAGCATCATATAGAAGTTTAACATTTGAATAATGGATTATGTTTTAAAGATAAAATTAGACTTTGTATTTAACTTTTAGAATTATGCAACACTTAGTCCATACTCCTAGAGAGTTATATAACAATATCATATGATTCTAAAATAAATAATGCTTTAATTTTTTTAAATCCCTTAACAACAAACTTTGATGATATTTTTTTTCTTTATTGTAATCACATTTCTATGCGCTAATGTTTACTTTAAACCTCGTTGTGGAATCAAATCTCTTAAAAAACAGAACTTATGTTTTATCACTAGCTGAACAAGTGAAAATTAAAATGCAAAAAGAAAAAAAGATTTCTCTACACTTTCTTTTTGGAAATTTATAAACACGCCCTATAGTTGCAAAAACAACTTAAGTTTAAGTCTTTTTCTCTCTTTTTTTAGCTATTTAAAAAAAAAACAACTCATTTTCTCAATTTATGTTCAAAAAGCATCATCACACCTTCTAGTCATTTTGGAATCATCAATTCAACTCGTGTGCTTGCTAATAAACAATGAGCTCGATTCCCTCGTTTTCATATCTTTTTTACTATAAATTTAAGTTGATTTCAATGACAATAAAATTTAAATAAAAATCCATTAATTTTTTCAACAGAATAGAAAAAAAAAGAATTTTTTTCATAAAAATCTTAATTCTTAATCTAAAGCATAAAATAAAAATCTCATAGTAAAAATTCATTGAAATTTATTTTCTATAATCAACTCTTGTTTTTTGGTAATGACTCCTACCTTTTTGTTTTTCATTGAAAGATAATATTTCTATTTTCTTTTAGGCAATTGAGTTTAAATTAAAAAAGAAAAAAACTAATTTAAATTGTAATTATTTAAAGCAAAGCTGTTTTATCAACATGAAGCACAATTCTAATAAGTTTCGACTTATTTAGAAATTTTGAGAAAATCAGGTTTTAAAGGTTTTCAATTCATTTCTACGATGTTTTGCAACTAAAAAATTTTTTCTTTTTTCTAATTTGGAAATGATAAGAATTTTATTTGATTTGGTTTTTGAGTGCTCTCTCTCTCCTAATACATCTTTTAATTTCATCGGCCCCTAAAAAACATGAGGAAAAATTTTAGTTGAAAAATATTTTTTTCGCTTTAAAACCATCAAAAAGAAACTTCGGAATCAAAGCTCAGAATAAGATTTTTTAGATAGAAAATTTTGCATAATAACCAAGGATTCTTTAATATTCTTTTTAGCCGATTAATCAAAATTCCAAGCTTTTTTAATTATTTGCATCATCGCTTTTATCCTTCTAGTAAATATCTTCAAAAATTATTCAAAAAATCACAAATTTTCAAGATTAAATTTTAAAAAGAAAATTTCAAATAAAATGATATCATTATATTATTAGAATGATGTCATGTAACATTAATGACGCGACTTACCTGTTTTAAATAATACTCATGGATCATTTAAACATTTAAAAAAGTTTTTTTTTAAAAAGATTTTTTTATATTTTCATCTTGTCTATGATTATTAATAACAATTGTTTACTGTTAGGGTGGAAATTAATAAAACAATTTACTTTTTTTTTTTTTATTTTATATTACAATAGACGCTCAAAGTATGTAAATCAACAACAACAAAAAAATCATTTTTTCAACAAATGATCAAAAAACAAAATCTTATTCAAATGTTTTCATAATGTTAGTTTCTTGTTATTTTATATTTTTGTTTTAGTAAATAACTCACGTTTTCATAGCGCAACTTACTTTTAACCAATTTAAAAATCATATTTCAAATCGATTTTTTCTCATTTTATTTTAAATCTAATTAATTTCGGGAATAAATTATGTTAATTTGAAATCATTCGCTAAAAAAATGATTTCAAATTATATTACATAGAAATTCGAAATGCATGATCATCGAATGATCTTGCGTAATACAAAATAAAAAAAAATTTTCTTTTTTTTTTTCTATATAAATTTAAGTTAATGACACACAACTATTTGTAACTCTTTATGCTTTTCAAGAGAAAATGTTCAAAGAATTTTTTTTTCCTCTATAATATTATAATCACTTCTTAAATGCATGATATATATTCCTATCTGAAATAGAAAAAAAATTTATATATAAATTTCCCTAAATTTCATTTATTTATTTGTAGATTTGAAATTTTTGTTTAAAAAAAAAAAAGAAATTTTCTTAATTGCAAAATGATTGGTATGTGCGCATTGTTTAATTCAGTAACTCCAATGGTATCCAATACTGAGCCAATGGAAGATACTTCTAAAATAAACAAAGTCCAAGGTAACTCGAGAGTTGAAAAAATCAACTTCCGTAAGAATAGATCAATTTCAACTGCTCCTGGTTTGTATTCTTATGTAACTGGACCAAAACAAGCATTGGAAAGATATTTATTGGGTTATCATAATAAGACTAAGAGATCATTAGCTGAAGAAGCCGAATGTGGTGATGAAAGTTCAGTTAATACTTGGATTCAAGAAGGTTATGATCCAGATGAGTTAGATGCTTACGGTTATACTCCATTATTGAATGCTTCGGCTTTAGGTAGACATAATGCAGTTGTAGAATTGATCAAAAATGGTGCTAATGTAAACAAAAAAGGTCCTTTTGGTTTTACTCCATTACATGCTGCTGCTCAAGGTGGACACAGAGAAGTCGTCATTGAGCTTTTGAAAAATGGCGCTGATATAAATTCTCAAAATGAAGATAGAGACTCTCCAATGCACCTAGCTCTTAGATCTCTACAAATTGAAATTGTCTACATGTTGCTAAGAAATGGTGGCTCTTCAAAAATAGAAGGTTTTATGAAAAAAGATTGTGTACAATTGGCCAGAGAATATGGTTTAATGGATTTAGCAAGAACATTAAAAAATTACAATCCATCCTTAGGCTTACACGCTCATTCAGCACCTGATATGAAACGTAGAAGTGTTTTGTTGTAGAAAATCAAAAATTTTTAGCAAAAAAAAAAGATTGAAATTTTTTCCAACATAGCCTATTTAGATCAATGGTATTTTCGTTAGGAAAATAATTTTGACAGGCTGATCAAATTACATCTAATTTTTCAGAGATTGTCAAAAAATTTATTATCCGTAATAGAAAAAAAAATTTTTTTTTTCTATTCGGATATAAATTTAATTTAAAATTAGATTTAAATTGAAAACTTTATTTTTTATTTTAAATTTTAGTACTTTTTCAATGTAAATTAAAGATCTGTCTAAGTTTTTTTTCTGAATTTGTTGTCATTTTTTTTTACCAAAAAAAAATATGTATTCTAAACAGATCTCTAGTTTATTTATTATTTTTTCTATTGTTTTTCATTTTTTTTTTATTTATTTCGCGATTTTGATCCCGAGTGCTTGAATAATTCCTTAATTTCCTCTAAGTAAAGTTTCGATATTAAAACTTTAATTTATTTAAAATAAAAAAACGGCCTAATTGATTGCCAGAGGAGATGGGAAATTTCGGAAAATGAAGAGCATGTCGTGAGCAAATAAGAACCAAAATGTATACAATTTTTTTTTTAATTTTTTCATTTTTAATTCATAAATAAAAAAGTTAAAAAAAATTTAAATTTTATATTTTAATTTTAATCAATCCAGTGTTTTTGAAATTGAATCTTAGACTAATGAAATTAAAACTTTGATCCTTCACTCGCTGAGTGAATGATTTAGATTTTAAATTTAAGAAAAAAACGATTAGACATGAACTTTGGTTTAAGCCAAGATGTTTATACTTCTAATCAGTTTAGATTTCAAAAACAAGACTTTTATTAGCTTAAAATTTTAGATATAATATTTGACCAATTTTAGTTTTGACAAGCTCAAGATTTTGCTTTAAATTAAAGAGTTATAATTTAGCGCCAATTTTTGATTTATGACTATGATAAATTCAGAATTGCACTTTTAATGCAAGGAATTTTATTTTAGAGAGCAAATTTTATATTATATTCTCATAAAGAGCTTTAAGAAGAACTTTTTCTCAGTGTTTAAACTTTTTTTTCTCTATAACCCTCATCAGAGATTAAATTCTTTTTTATGATTATTTACTTTTACAATGAGAAAAACTATTTAGAAAAAAATGGGGTTATTTTAAACCCCAAAATGGTGTTTTTAATCAGATCAATTTTTATATTAAGGAAGTAATGCTTTTTTTTGAAAATATTTTCTAAAATATAACAATAAAGCAATAACAAAAAAAAATCCCAATTAAAAGATAATTTTTTCAAATTCACGTTTTTAAGACTTATTTTAGATTTTACATAATGTAGGGCTGCAAGCTTGGTTTATCAAGTTTTTAGATTTAAAAAAAATTTTATCATAGCTGCAGTCATTTAGTATTAAATTTCGTATTTCTTTTTTTTTTTCTTAATTAAAATAGATTCATAAAATACACCCTTTTTTAAATAAAATTTTACTAAAAAGAATCTTTATTTAAAAATGAAAATTATTACTTGATTTAAAAACAAGCGTGCCTTGGGGTTCTTTAACTAAAAATGAATGTAGAACAGACTGCTTATTATTTTTTAAAAAAAGCATAATTAATTAACTGCTTCTTCTTTATTTTTTCAGTTTTTAGTAGAGCATTTATATTATCAAGCTTTTTCTTTTGCTACTGAATGAAATTATGTGTAGTAGTAAATATTTTATTTTGTTACAAAAAAGATTTTTAATCATTCATTTTGATTTAAATTCTAATTTAGTTAGTTTTGAGAAATTCTAGTTTTTTCTTTTATTTTGAGCATAATTCATTGTAATTAACTAATTACCATAATATTTGCTAAACAAAGTAAATCAAGGCAGTAAAATTGTTTTATCTAGAACATATTTCTTGAATTCTTTAAGAGGAAGCTGTGCTTTCTGTAAAAAAAATCTTGCTTTTTTTGAATAGTAATATATTTAAGAAAAAAAAATTTGAATAAGTAATTTTAAAAAGCTGAAATTTTTAATTTTCAATTCGGTCAAAATTAATTTTTTAATAAAAAAATATTGGTAAATTTAAATCGTCCTATAAGATATAGAGTTCTATGTACAAAATACCATAAAACCTTGCTAATAAGCGACTAAAATTTCTACTTTAGATGGCATAATCATAGCCTTTAAAAAATGAATTTGATTTTTTTATTTGGTATGCCAAATAGAATTTATTTAAAAATATTTATCTTAAACATAATTGGAACTTATTTGATTATCATTTGCTTGCAAAAAAGTGTGTTTAGAGGACCACTTATAAGTAAGAAAATACGGAATAAAAATTGAAAAAAAAAAACAATTTTAAATGTGGTAATTTCTTAAAAAAAAGAGACAGTATCCTATTTACTCGAAGTCGAGAATAAAACGATAAATCAAATGAATTCTTCTAATAGAGTTATTTTTCTTTTCAAAAAATAACTCAGAATTTAATTTTCTTTAACAAAATCAATTGAATTTGACGTAAATTCTCGTCAATCAGTACACGTTCTCTTATCCAATTTTTTAATAAAGCCGGCTTAATTGAGATCATCTCTTCCATGTTAAACATTTTTTGATTCTTGTTTCCGAATCAATAAGCAAAAACTCTACAAATATACTTGGTTTTTCATTTGTAAATTGTTTTTTTCCAGACAAATAAAAAGCAAAATATTTTTCCTGAAGCTCGGAATAAGTAAAAAAAAAAAAGGGCTGACAAAGACCTATTGATTATAAATTTATCGCTTTTTGCCAGAAAGTCACAAATCATAAACTATAGTTGGTTAGTTTATATATAAGGATATTATTTCAAATATGGAATCTTATGTAATTTTACTCGCAGATTAAGATTCTGAAAGAATTTTTTCGATATATTTAATGATTTTAAAGATATTATGAAAAACAAACATAAAAAAACATACAATTCATTAAATAAAAATATTTATCATCAAGAGATTACCAATTTTTATGTTTTATTTAAATATAATGGAATAAAATTTTAAAAAAAAATAAAAAGTTCCGATCTTTAATTACGACCTTCAAAAGTTTTGATAAAGACAGAGACAATAAAGTTTAAATTTTCGAAATCTATGTAGTCTTCTTTGACTTTAGCCAGATGGATTTTTTTTTCAATTAATCAACTTATTTGCACCTCAAAGTTAAAGGTAAAGGTTTTCGATCAATATCTCGATAATGCTAAATGATAACAGCAAAACTAAGTCTATATTTGAAATCAGCGTGTGAAATTCATCTATTAACTTGAAAATTTTAGTTTCTAGCTTGGTTTAAACGTGAACAAACGGAAAAAAATGAAAAGAGCCGTTTTTAAGTGATATTTGAGTTTTTGACCATAAATAAAGTAGAAGTAAGCAGAAATTTAGTAAAATTTTCAAATTCTAATATAATATATCATGTGACATGTATATATTTTTTTTATTTGGGTGAAACTTTTTTGTGTCAGGAGTAGGGACTTGAACCCGGACCCTTGAATCAACTAGGGTCGCTAATTAATTCAAAATCCCAGGTCCTCCATCCAACGACTCGAACCATTGGGCCATCACCGGCCTATATAATAATATTATATATCATTTTAAAGCTTATCTTCTATCCTGCATAACGCAATCTCTATCTTGGTTCCAATACATATGTTTCAAAAGCTATATAGCCTCAAAAGCAACTAACTAAAAATGAATACTTTTTTTATGCCAGCATTTATCCCCAAAGGTAATCAGGATCTATATATAAAATATATTTTACAGAGACAATTTAGAGTGATATTTTATTATTTAGATACAATTTCAATCCTTAATAACTTATTCGTCAAAAATACTGAATCAAATAGATTGCTTAAAGACCTAACCTGGACACTTTTTTTGATTTTTTTCATTCAACGAATAAAAATGTCCTAGAAAACGAATTTTCGTTTTGAAGTTGAAATTAGAATACAAAAAAGTTAAGAAAAGCTTTCAAAAAATATTAGAAAACGATTTTTTTTTTATTTATTCTTTATTTCCTTAAGAATATCTTTATTTATCAAGTCATTCTTCATCAGAGATCATCGTTTCTTCTTCGCTGACTTTACTTTCATCGAAGCACATCTCAGTAAAACTATTTTTTGATGAATAATTATAGCGACGATAGCCCAAAAACAATAACACACTAATAACATGGGTAGACCATCCTAGAACTCTTTCTCCAAAGTTTATCAAAATTGATTAAGACCACAGCTGAAGTAAATCAAGTCGGTGTAATTTCCCCGAAGCTCGGGACTCGGAAATTTGACTCAAGTCAAACACGACTCGAGTCACTTTTTCTTGAGTCGAATCCTTTATTCCCAAGCAAAACTTTTTTTAGGTAAAATAAAAGGATAAAATATAAACCGAAAATTTTAATAGGAAAATAAAAGTTTTTTTAGGACTTTTCATTTTTTTTCATGTAAGTTGAATTGAGAAAAAAAGTCCTTTGCTTTCCTTCAAAAGTCATTTATTCAAATAATTTAAAATTAAAAATTAAAGGAAAAAAAAGGAGGCTCAATTATATGTTGAAAAAAATAAGAACATCATTGAAACGACCTTTTTTGTAAACCTATAAAATGAATATTATATGGTAAAAAAAAGTCTTCTTATTTTTGTAAATGGTATAAAAAGAACTTACTCTTATTTATTTAATTATTTTACTTACTTAAAAAACTTTTATTTATCGATTCGAATACAAAGATATTTAAAACAATTAAAAAACTTAAGGAATTTGTAGATTTGTGAAAGGAGAAGCTCGACTTAACTAAAAATTTCTTAAAGTTAGAATATCTATTGCGAAATTAAAAATAAAAGTTAATGGTTGAATTGATTTTAATCTAACTCTAAGACAAAAAGATAATTTAAAAAACTCAAATTAAGACTAATAATCTTTGAAAATTTTTGTATTTATTTTGACCATCATTCAAAGCTTTTTATTAAAAAAAAAACTCTATTTGCAAAAATGATAACCAGTTTACCATAAGAAAAATTTTCAGCAGCTAAAGCTAAATATAAAATTAAAGCTAAATATAAAATTAAAGCTAAATAATGCTTAATAATACCAAATTCTAACGTCTCTTATTAAAGAAATGAATCTGTAAACTAAATTTGTCTCGATCAAATTCTTTTTTTGTTCATTTTTCTTTTCATTTAAAAAAAAATGAACCTCAATGAAATTTTTTTATTTTTCCTAATTTGATTTCATAAATCGACCTAAAAAAATCCTTTTTTGTTCTTTATGAAAAAAATAGAAATTTGGAACTCTTCGTTTTTAATTTCTAAAATTAAACATTTATTTTCTTATTTTTTTCCCTGAAAAAAATTTTGCTTGGGTAGGATACAAAAAAGATTCAGACTCAAGTCTGAGTCAAAATTATTTTAGTGACTTTGACTCAAGTCTTAAAATAGAAAAAAGACTCGTTTTTATAGATTGGATTTCGGCTAAAACTAATTGTTTTTATATAGTAAAAATTTAAAGTTATAACTTTTAAACATCCAAGTATTATAGAATATTAAAGTTTATAAAGTAAATTTGATTCAAACATCGACCCTTTTTTTGATGGAAAGAGAAATTTTTTTCCCTGATTTGGCTAACTTGACCATTAAAGTTTAGGATATTCAAACTTAGAGTGGGTCGATTCACAATCCATTTTTTTTGTTGAAAGAAAATTAAGGTTCATATAAAGAGCTATTTAAAATTAAACTCAACCTGCCAGCTTTTGACATGTTTCATTAAGTAACCTTTTCATTGAATTTTATTTGTTTTTTTCTTAATATTTCTCTAGACTTAATTATGAAATTAAGTACAATTCAATAAAAAATTTCTGTATTTTTTAAAAAAAATTTTTCCATTTCAAAATACTTGGAAATGACTCGGAGTCCGACTTGTGAGTCAGACTCGGACTCGAAAGTCATGAAAAAATTTTCATTAGCCTCCGACTTGAGTCAAGTCGCATTAGTCCTAATGACTCTGACTCAAGTCATCAAAAAAATGACGAGTCTCGAACTCTGGTCTACATAGAGGATCTGATCTTTGATCCTTAAGGGTTAAATTACGAAGTCAGAATTGGGAATATTAAGGTTGATACTATTTGCTACGCGGATGATATTTTTCTTGTAAGTCAGACTAGAAGAGGCCTAAGAGCAACTTGAATATGTGACCAAATACGGTATTAATAATGACATCAAATTCAATCCAGAGAAAACAGTATTTATGGTCTTTAACAAAAGTATACAAATGAGATATGAAGATCGAATGAAAAACGTGTGGCATTGGGAACGAGAACTAACTGGAAATCGTATAGAACAAGTTCAATGTATGAGGTATCTTGGTTTTGAATTAATGACAGAAACAGCAATGCTAATGACTTACGAAAAAGAAGCCAAAAAGATCTTGGTGCGATGTTCAAACTAAAAAATTATGGTATTCTAAATAACAAGATCCATCCAAGCCATCCGACTTTTTCTTTGGTATGGTATTGAGGCCTGCTATATGAATGCGACTGATATTTTAAATCTGAAAAGACTTGAGGGAAACATTTTTAAGAAGATGTTAGGCATTAATACAAGATGCAGGACAACTGAACTTTTAAATGCACTTAAAATTGATCTAACAAAAGATAGACTAGAAAGTACCAAAGTTGAGTTATTTTTTAAAATTAATTCAGAACCGTTTTACAAAAGAATTAATAAAGCACATAGAGTCATATGAAAATCCAAGTGACTTTATTAATGAGATAACAAAGTAACATACATTTTATCAAAGAAAGTTGATGTAAATGTGCTTGAAGCATGTCGA
>NTPY01000635.1:2021958-2038447 GCA_002922825.1 Brachionus calyciflorus | reverse complement strand
CGCGGTGAAAAACGGGCATTTTTTACAAAAGTCAAAAGTGGGCGGAGTCATGTTAAAACCACCATAAGATTCGTTCTCAGCTCGTCGAGAGGATTCAGAATATATATAGAACATATGTAATATCTTAAAAAAAGACCGTTTCCGCGTTATTCTTCATTCATGCCAGACGACTTTATATTTTTACAATTTTTATAGTTGTGTGAGGTTATCTTTAAAATTTAAAAGCGGAATACGGAGCGAAAGGGGACCATAAAGTGCAGCAGTAGAATTTTTTTTCAAGCTAAAATTGCGGAAACATAAAGTAGAAGAGCTTGAATCTCTAATCGTCTTATAATAAATTAACGAAAGTTAATTGAATTGAAACTATCAAGTTAAAAATTTGATTGAAAAAAAGTTTCTATGTCTTCACAAATAATTTCTTTTTTTAAAATCACCTGAAAAATGATCAGATTAGAGATATAGCTAAGTAAGATATAGTCAGTATCTCTTGAAGACCTTGTAAAAAATGGCTCAAATAATAGAAAAAAGAACTAGCTGTTTTTCTCAAATACAAGCTGTATTTTACATTTCAAAAAAAGATTGTTTTACCGTTTCTTTTTTTTTTTTATTTAGGAGAAACAAAAATGCATATTCGAATTATTCTTAATTTCGAGGAAATACGGTAATTACAGTAAAAATTAAAACTAACTTGTACGCATTTTGTTTCTCGACTCTTCCTCTGAAGAAAACAATCTATAAAAACTAATATTTTATAACGTAATTTTTTGTAACTTTTCCTTTCCGTTATATAGTACAACCGTATACTACCGCATCAAAAACAAGATCAAGTCGCTATCTTTTGAAGACCTTCTATCTTTTTTGTTATAAGAAATGACTCAAGTAAAAGAACAAAGAGCTTTTATTTGAATCTTTTACAGAAAGAAAAAATTAATTTTGTTGATAATTAAATTTATTATAAAATTAAGAGAAATTTAAATTTTTAAATAAAAAAAACTTTTAACCGATACATTTTTTTAATTAAAAAAAAAAAAACAAATAAAAAGTTTTAATGTGAGCTTGTATCCGAGGAAATTTCAAACTTTAAATTTTTTAAATTGTTTCATTTTATTTTGGACTTAAATAATAATATTTCATTATCTTTTTTTTTTTTTTAAATCGAAGTCTTTTCTACTTTATCATCTCATTTTAAAGCATCCCCTTTTTGCTTAATACCAAAATGAAAAAATTATTAGTCAGCGATTTACTAATCAAAAAACCTTAGTGTTTTTAAAGCTGTTTAAAATTGAAGTTAATTATTTGGAGAATATTCTTGGATCCAATTTTGAGAGAAAAAAATTAAAATTCAAACATATGAAAAGTTCAATTGAATTGAACATAGAAGAGGAATAAATAATCAAAGAGTAAGAATTTATTTTTCTTACAAAATTTTTAAATACCGTATAGTCGAACCTCGTTTTCCGGACTTGATTTCTAGCGCAGTTGAATATATAGTTTTGGGTCTCCCTCATCCCCACAAACAAAAATCTTCTCCCCACAATAAAAAAACTCTTCCCCACATCTCCAAACTTTTCGCCACAAAATCAACCTTTTTTATCAAAAAATCTCTTCACCACAAATCAAAAACTTTTAAGCACAAATTTCAAAAAAAAATAAATATCTCTTCAGCACAAAAAATATTTCAAACCCTAAAAAACGAAAGATTTCGTTTGGATGCCGTACCAATAACTATTTTAAAAAATAAATCAATAATTTAATAATTCTCTTAATAAATATGAAGCTGAACTGGTAAAACAGTCCCTTCTTTCAATGATTACCCATGTTCACTTCATGAAATAGATCAAAATTATTATGATTCGCCCATTATTGTAAATAAGTGAGGGAAAATTTTTCAGCATTATTCTCGGTGAAGAATTATCCGAAGATATTCATTTAGAAATTTGCATAACTACAATTTCAAACCATTTTTCTAGTATAAAAATTATATTTATTCTGGCAAAAAAGTCATTGTGGCGAAAAGATTTTTTTCAATATTTATAAAAACTTGGAATGAAAATTTTTTTTACTCTTTAACACAATATTTTTGTGTTTAAAAGTCGTTTGTGGCGAAGAGAAACGTGTTTGTGGGGAAAAGTTTCCTTATTGTGGGGAAACAATAATCTCTATAGTTTTTACTCGATAATCCGGAATTTTCCATTTACCGACATAAGAACGCTCAACCAATTTATCCGGATTAACTAGTTAAGACTCAAGTCCTATTAACGTCCTAAATCGAACAAAATAAATTTTCGTTCAAATAAAATCTATATTTTTATTTCTTAAAATTAGGGGACTATGGTTTCAGCACATTTAAAAATCTGGCAAACACACTTCAAAATATGGTACACTCAGTGAATCACTTGATGTAAATCACACCATAAAGATGAAAAAAAGACTTGAATAAAAAAATCTTGTTTTTTGAAAAATAAGTTTTTAACATTTTTTTCAAACTTTTAAAGTGTTCAGAAATGCATACAGAGATTTTATATCCCGCTCATTTCAAAATAAATAATCATCTATTTGATTCTAATTAATAAAAATTAATACCGTATCCGCTTGATTTGTACTCTAAGAGTTAAGACCAAATCTACTTTTATTAACCAAATCTACTTTTGAAATTCAACATGCAATTCACGTGTAGTTTTTAAAAAAAATTTGACATACGTTTAAAAAACTATTTTTCATTATCATTAGACGCTTGTCTATAAGAAATTTAGTATAGACATTACACGTATATTTTAGGATATTTTAAGTTCTTTTTTATTCCGATTCATTAGGTAATGTAAATAATGCTGTAGTTGAACAAGCAAATAATATAAAAACAGTAGCTAAACAAAATGAAAAAAATAATGATATAAGTAGCGCAACTGTTTCGAAAAAGACTTCCTCGTGTAAGAATGGAGAAAAAATTAGAAAATATTGAATCTTTTTTAAAATTCTTTAATAAATTTAAACATACGTTTAAAAAACTATTTTTCATTATCATTAGACGCGTATACGGTACTATGTTTAAATAAATTAAATTCTAAATTAAAGAAACAGTTTCATAAGCCGTTTAGACCGTTAAGTCGCTATTTTTCTTACAAAATAACTTGATTGCAACCGTACCGTACTCGTACCAAAAAAATAAAATTTTTTGTTTTGAGAAAGATACGGTACGGATATGCCGTTAATTCGCGAGAAATCAAATTTATGAATTTGACAAGTGTTCATGAAAATTCATTCATAAATGATCAATTTCAAAATTTTTTATTTTTTAAAAAAATCAAAAAAAAAATCAAAAATTATTTTAAAAATTTTCTTTTGTGCATGGTCAAGATTGAATTTTCGGTTTTTGACCCGGCGTTATTGCAGGCTTTTTCGTGTTTTAACGCCGCATTTAAATATGAAAAGACACATTTTAGTACACGCATCATAAGGGGGACGATTTTAACATGTGGTAGATGGTCGCTTATGAACGCATCAAAACCCAGGATTTAAAAAATAGCCCACGCACTATCTCGCAAGGTTTTACGGTAATTTACCAAGTTCTCAAAACCATTCCAAATAATAAAAGATAACAAATAAACCTAAAAAATATAATTTAAGCTTTCAATCCTTTAAAAGTTTAAAAGTCGTCCCAGTATGTATTTAATTGATAAGTCTTGGCACACTTTAATTATTTTTGGTTTGACTTAAAAACCAAATTTTCGAACGATACTTGGAATTAACCATGGAAAAAAAACATTAAAAAGAATTGCAAAATTAAAATAAAAGAAATTTCGAAAGAATTCTTTACTAGTTTGGATCCTTCACCTAAACTAAATGCAAATTAAAATTAATAAAAAAACAGAATTTTTTCTAACTATTTGCGCTATGAATATATTCAATGAGAAATTCTTTTTTTTTCTTCTTATTATTATTAACTTGATTGCAAATAAATGCAAAACTTAAAGACTAAAATTAAACTAGAGAAAAAAATTCAAAAAAAAAAATTAATAAATTGCAACTTAGCCATGCAATTACACGAACCTTTAGTTAATGCTCTTATGCTTGAAAAAAATAACTTCTTATAAATAAAACTTATTCTCTTAAAACATAGCCTTAAATTTTTAGAACAATTTAGACATTTATTGCTTTTTTTTTTTTTAAATAACACCGAAAAAAAATTTGCTAAAAAATGCCACCAAAACAACAACCGAGCAAAAAAAATCAAGAAAAAGTAAAAACTAAAATTGTCGAGGACAAAACGTTCGGTCTCAAGAATAAAAAAGGCGCTAAACAACAAAAATTCATTGCTCAAGTACAAAAACAAGTTCAAAATAAATTCCAACAACCAAATCAAGGTACAGCCGAAGAGCGCGAGCGTAAAAAAGAAGAGGAACGTCTTAAAAAAGAAGAATTGAGCAAACTATTCAAACCAGTACTACCACAACAACAAGTCGCTAAAGGCGTCGATCCGAAATCAGTAGTTTGTGTCTATTTTAAACAAGGTCTATGTCAAAAAGGAGACAAATGTAAATTTTCACACGATTTAAATATTGAGAGAAAAGCCGAAAAACGTAACATATACGAGGATACTCGTGGTATGGAAAATTGGGACGAAAAAGAATTAGAAGATGTTATAAATAAACGTCACGGTGAAGATAACAAACGAAAAAATACAACTCAAATTGTGTGCAAATATTTTATTGAAGCCGTCGAAAATAAAACCTACGGATGGTTTTGGAATTGTCCTAATGGCGAGAGTTGTATGTACAAACACGCTTTGCCGCCAGGTTTTGTCCTTAAAAGTGAAATGAAAAAAAAAGATGAAGGCGAAAAAATATCGCTTGAAATGTTAATCGAAAAAGAACGAGCCAGTTTGGGCAATAAAACAACTAAAGTAACATTGGAATCATTTTTGGCTTGGAAAGCGAGGAAAATTCAAGAGAAAAAAGACGATAAAAAGAAGGCTGAGGATAAAAAGAAAGCTGATTTTAAACTTGGTTTTATGAATGGTTTGACTGGTCGTGATTTGTTTACATTTAATCCAGATTTAATTGCGAATGATGATGAAAACGCCGGTAACGATATTGATTATAGACATAGAGCGGACGATGAGGAAGAAGGTGAAAATGTTGCCATACGTGAAATAAACGCAGACTTTTTTGCTCTACAAGCCAAGGAGGTTGATAATACAGGAACTATAGCTGGTGCAGATAGATTTGATTATTTGCAAAATATGTTAGACAAACAGGAAGAAGATGAGGGTAAATTGGACATGGCTTGTGGTGGTGGTGGTGGTGGTGGTGGCGAAGAAGTCCAAGAAGATGAAGAAAATGAAGAAGCGGGCGAAGGTGAAGAAGGAGAGGATAAAAATTTAGAAATTGACGAGTCATTATTTAATGCAGATGATTTACAGGATTTGGATGATGAATTAGAAAAACTTGAAGTTTAGTTAATTTTAAAAAAAAATGAAAGAAAAAGTTTATTATTTATAAGAAATAAATTTTTTTGTTGTTTTGTTTTAATTTTAAGTCATTTTTTTTAATATGCCATCTATAATAATAAAAAATAATTTGAAAAAAAAGTCTTAAAATTAAGAATCTTATTATATTTTTTTTTTTCGATTTGACGAAAATTTTAAATTTTTGTTGAATTTAAAAAAGAAAAAATATTTTTTAAATTTTAAAAATAAAATCAAATTGATTATTTTACTTGAGATATATCTTGATCAATGATCTAAATTTTTAAATAGCGTATTTTCTCGATTTTAACTACTAATTTTTCCAACACTGGTTTTCAAAATGACATAAGGACATGTCGTTAAAGTCGAAAAAGGCTTTTTTTGAAGTTTTTTTAGATATTTTGTGCTG
This sequence comes from Brachionus calyciflorus, assembly GCA_002922825.1. Classification (NCBI taxonomy): domain Eukaryota; kingdom Metazoa; phylum Rotifera; class Eurotatoria; order Ploima; family Brachionidae; genus Brachionus; species Brachionus calyciflorus. Next base: position 2,032,574 of record NTPY01000635.1, on the reverse strand, counting down.
ACTTTAACGACATGTCGTTATGTCATTGTAAAAACCACTGTTCGATATTTAACGAAATGTCGTTAAAATCGACTAATTACGTTAGTTTTATATTCGATTAAGCTATTTGAATAAGCATACCCTCCATTTGTCACTTAGAGATATTAATCTTCTAACAACCAAAAAAAGATTACGATAAGTCTACTTTCATTTTGAATCTTTTAGTGTCCCAATTCATAAGCAGGTTTTGTTTCTCAATGTAATATGAAGTGCAACGCCTAACTCGAAATTCAAAATTTAATTGCATCTTTATTCGAAATTAGCATCAAAAACAAGCCCTGCTAATAACTTCCCTTTGAATGATTTTTATTTTTAATGAGCTTCTATACAATTCTTGGAAACCATTTTGTTAAAAACAACTTAACTATCTAACCGTTTAAATCGCTGAAATTCGAACTAAATCAGCTTCGTTAGTAAAATTTTTTTTATCGATTTAACCATCCTATGAGCCATCCATCACTTACTAAAAATCCATATTGGCTTAAATTATTTGATTAAGGTCCACTGTGAATTTGTAGAGCTTTTAATTTTAAAGCAGGACCAGAAACACGCATGTTTTACGCTCGCTCTTGGTCAAATCATTTCGAAAGACTTTGTTCCATCTTAAGAAACTTAGCGTGAATTTTTTTACTCGCTTCTATTTTACGGTGTTTTTAGGAAAGTTTTGAAATATCATCTTGATTATAAACCTACAAAATAACGTAAAATTGATGAATCTAATGAAGACTAGAATTTATAAATTATTTAAGAGTCGAAAATTTATCGGGATGGGCACATTTCTTGTAAAATTTAAAAATTAAAAAAAGTATTGTTCATTTATTTCATTAAAATAATGTAAAATTTTTATGAAAATATTTTCTATGAAAAGTGGTACTGTCTTTTTTGTTATAACTTTTGAACGGAAAGTCCGTTAAAATCCTCATTAAATTATCTTTCTCATTAAATAACAACAGTATTGTAATAAGGTAAATGAGGGAGGACATTATTAGAGTTTTTAGGGGGTCATGGTTATTCATGTGTTTACAACCGTAAAAATGGCTTTCTTTAGTAGAAGATTTTTTTAAACTAGTTATGTTACTCTACATATTGTTAAAATTTTTTTGAATTTGAGCAATCCTATCATATTTTTTTATTTATTTAAAATTTCGGACAAGCTCTATTGAACACCCGTTATTGCATGTAATTATGAACAAGAATTAACGGTATTATCTCAAAATGTAAAGAATTGATTAATAATTAATTGATAAGTCTCAGCTACTTAAGAAAATTCAGCTTAAAAAACTAAAATTAATATTTTCAAAATATTTTTATTTCAATAAAATGTATTAAAAAATTTCTTGTGAGACATTTTTAAACAACCGTTTCTAGTTTTAATTTTTTGAATAAGATCTCTTACGCATACACACACCTTTATATCTATGCTCATGATGATGATGATGATGATGGTGGTGATGATGACCATGATGACTGTGGTGATGGCTATGATGGTGGCTATGATGATGACCATGGTGATGATCATGATGATGTTTTTTGTGATTATGGTGCTTATGTTTGTGATGATGGTGATGGTGATTATGATGATGATGATCATGATGTTTATGACTTTTTTCATGACTGTGACTATCATCATATTTTTTACTCACATAACAACGATAATTATACAAGCCGGCTTTTTCACAATCTTTATCATCATTACATCTTCTAGACTTGCATTTTCCATCTTCACAAGATTTTTTGTAAGATTTATCTTTATACTTTACATCCCTATAGCTATCATCTTTATACTTTTTATCATCTTTGTATTTATCATCTTTATACTTATCATCCTTATACTTGTCACCCTTATACTTGTCACCACCGTATTTATCATCTTCATATTTATCTTTCTTGTAAGGCTTGTCTTTATACTTGTCTTCGTTGTATACATAGTCATACTTTTCATCTTTGTAATCACCATACTTTCTATCATAATCCATTTTGGAGCCTTCATAAACAGGTGGATATGCGTCATAAGGCATTGGATATAGAGGAGATATAGCATATTCATATTGTGAATAAACTGTTAAGGCGTTTATAGCCAAAACAAATAAAGCAAACTTGGAAATCATTACTGATTTTTTTAATTCATATTTTATTAGATGTTTGTTTTGTTTTTTAAATAGTAGTTTTAAAATGGGTTAATTGTTTTTTATGTTGATCAAGAAAAAGAAAAAAAGCGTGAATTTTTCTTTTTTCTCTCAAAATGTCTTTAAGGTATTATGTAAGGTTTTTTTTTTCTTACACAAGTTAAAATGTTTTTTAAAATTTTGAGCAAATATGACCTAAAATTTTAGGTCGTATTTATTTCAAAATATTTGATAGCCTGAAGGATTTCTCTTTTTCTTTTCTAAATGTCTTCCTGGTTTACACAAAATAACAAATTTTCAAAATGAATTATTTATTTAATTTGTGAGTGTGAGTAAAAAAAATTCTTACTAGAAAATTAAAAAATAATTTTATAAAGAACGCTACCAGATTCCAATAGAAAAATGGATTCCAAATGAAAAATTATTTGTTCTTTTGATTAGCTTTTTTTTTCGGTTAAAAAATTTCCTTTAAAATTTTTCTGAGTAAAAAATTGATCAACTCACATTTTTGAGAAAAAATTTGATTTTTTCAGAAAATGAATTTGACAATGACCAAAATATTATTTTCACCATTTTTTTTTCTTACAATTAATTTCTTGAACCTTTTTTTTCACGAATTTTTAGGTACAGTTTTCGGTACGCTTTTTGGTACGGTTCGGTTCGATACGGCTACGCCATTTTTCCATTAGCTGTGCAGTATAAGGTCTTCAAAAGATAGCTACTCGATCTAGTATTTGAGGAAATACGATAATTATTTTCACTGTCCCTAGTAAAAGAAAAATAATTGAAAAATGCAATCAAAATGAATTCTGTTTCAAATGAAAAAAGTTCTTTTATTTGACACGCTTTTTTTTATGGGAAAAAAATTCGAATAGAAGAAATGACCCAGCTTGCTTATATTTGAGCAAATACGGTAGCTCTTTTTTGAATTATTTTTTTTGAGCCAGAAAAAATAATCTTTCAAGAAAAGACATCTACCGTATTTCTACCGAAATTAAGAATAATTCGAATTAACGTAATTGCTCGATTTTTATGACATGTCATAAAAGGAGGGTATTCGGTTTTTATGACAGAGTGTTCCCATGTCAAAAACTCATATGAGATTCTCACGACCATATTCTCATGAGATCTCAGTCCTCATTACAATATATTTACATGTAACCCTATTTGAGATCTCATGAGATTATGGTCACCAATAATTTCTCATGAGATCTCATTGAGATTTTTACAAGGGTTATAACATTAAAAAGATTACACAGTGACATGTCACTTTTTTTGATAATGACATGTCATAAAAATCGAGCACTTACGTTAATTCTTTTTCTTCTAATTGAAGAAATACAACTTCTTTTTAATTGTAATCATTTTACTATTGATTTTGAATTAGAAAATAAAATTTTAATCTTTTATTTTAGTTATTTTTTGGAAAAAAATCACTCGATTAGAAGAATTTATTCGAAATTTCGAGTAAATACGGTACTTAGTATCTTGTATTTGAAGGTAAGCCTTTTTTACCTATACTTGGTTATTTAAAAACAAGAAGAAAAAAGAATTTTTCAAATTTTGGCTTAATGCCTTCAAAACAAATCAAACAAATAAATTTCTACCAAAACTTAAAATTTGATAAAATCGAATTGTAAAATATATAAACCTAAAAAACTCATAGCCATATATACCTTTCAAACGCCTAAATAATTAAAACATAATTTTTTTCAAAAAAAAATTTTGAAATTTCATAAATTACAATTATTACGAGTTCTCATTAGAAAAAAAAAATTTAATTAAATTTCGGATATATTATAAAAAAATGGGATGACTCATATTATGCTATTATTTAAAAACTTACCTTAAAAAATAAAAAGGAAAACTAATGCTGCCAGAACAATTTTTATTATAAATAAAAATACCTTTTTTAAATGTAGCAAAAAAATTTAAAAAAAAAAATGAGATTCGACTTTTTTATTCTAGTTTTAATAATTTTTAACTTTTTTAACCTAAACAAATGTTGCATAACAAAATTGAAGAAAAAAGAAAAACCTAATAAAACACCAGTTGTACAACCAGTATTATCAAAGACACTTTCATGGCATAGTGAATCCATAAAAGCCTTAACTGTTCTCGAAAATGGTTATTTAGCTAGTGGATCGTTTGACAGAACTATCAAACTTTGGAATCCAGTAGATGGTTCTATGGTATCGAGTATTTCTGGTCACACTTTTGCTGGTAATATACTTGTTACTCTACACGATGGAAATATAGCAACAGCATCGGATCACAAAATAAAAATATGGAATCCAAATACGAATACTTTAGTTGGTACTTTATCAAGTCGAAATAAAATAATATACTCCTTAGCTATTTTACAAAATGGTCATTTGGCTGTTGGATCATTAAATAATATAGACATATGGAATCCTTATAATCGAAAATTAATTCGAACAATAACGGGTCTATTTGGTATGGTCAGATCATTAGCAATTCTGGATAATGGTAATTTAATAAGTGGCTTAGAAAATAGTTTAATTATTTGGGATGTTAAAAATGGTGTTTTAATAAAAGAAATCAAACAAGATGCTGTTGTTAATTCAATAGCTATTCTTCAAAATGGTAATATAGCTATTGGTTATGACAATGAATGGATCAAAATATACAATCCGAATAATGCAAATTTACTTAAATCTATACAAGCACATTCCAATTCAATATCAGTTTTGTGTGTGTTAAAGAATGGCCTTTTAGTTAGTGGTTCGTATGATAATAGTATAAAAGTATGGAATACTCAAAATGGTAAATTAGTACAAACTTTAAAAGATCATACGGAGTCTATAAATTCTTTGGTTGTACTTCTCAATGGAAATTTAGCATCTGCTTCAGATGATAAAAGTATTAAAATATGGGATACTAATAATTGGAAATTATTAAAGTCTATATCGGGTCATACAGATTGGTTAAGTACATTAATTACTCTTCCTAATGATGACCTAGCTACTGGTTCATACGATACAACTATTAAAATATGGAATAAAAATGATAATAGATTAATAGCTACATTATCCGATCATACAGATATAATTCGAATTTTTACAATATTAAAAAATGGTATTTTAGTAAGTGGTTCGGATGATACGACTATAAAATTATGGAATACAAACGAGGGTAAATTAATACGAACATTAAATGGTCATAGTAAAAGAGTAAATTGTTTGGCTACTCTTCAAAATGATTATTTAGCATCGGGTTCTCATGATAATTCAATAATTATATGGAATACTAACAATGGGACAATAGTACATATTTTTAGAACTCATACTGGTTGGGTAAGTGCACTTAGTGTTTTGAAAAATGGATTTTTAGCAAGTGGTTCACATGATAATTCGATAAGAATATGGAATCCGTTTAGTGGTACTCTAGTGAGAACTCTAAATGGTCATGATGATTGGATTGGTTCTTTAACAACTTTACCAAATGGTAATTTAGCAAGTGGATCGTATAATTCTATTAAAATATGGAATCCGAATGATGGAAAATTAATTAGAACTTTAGATGGACGCTTTGATTGGTTTACGTCTTTGCTGGTATTGCAAAATGAATATCTTGCTGGTGGATCATATGATACTATTAAAATATGGGATAGTAATGATGGTAAATTTATGGCTCTTTTATCTGGTGATCATGATTGGTTCACGTCATTAGCTATGCTGAAAAATGGATTTATGGTTACGGGGTCGTATGATTCAATCAAAATATGGGATGTAAAATTATAAATAGATTTTTTTAAGGTTTTTTTTTATCTTAGAATTCCATTTTATTAAGTGGTTTAGTTTTAAACGATTTAAAGCACAAAAAAATTTTATTTAATGATCAACTTTCTATTAAAATTTTATCTTGTAATACTGCTTATTTTTGTAAATTAAAGAAAATTTATTGATTGTTTATTTTGTTAATAAAAAAACAATTAAAAATATTTTATGTCTTTAGGAAATTACAAAGTAGCTCTATGGATATTTATGAGAAATTTTCGGGTAATCTTACCTAAACTAATAACACAATAAATTAATTTGACTGATTCGATTGGCTTTTTTTCTAAGTCGACTTGAAATTTTCAAGACAAAAAATTTAATTCAAACAATTTTCTATTACCTATTTTTAAGTTTTTTATCCAATATGATTTTCATAGATCTTCAAAAGTTGAATCAACTACTGACAGAGTTGGTCAAAAATCAAAGAAAAAAGTCAAAAAGTCACAAAAGTCAAGACAAAGTTTAACTTTTACTTTTCATAAATAATTTTTGGAAAGTAAAAGTCTGACTTTGACTTCATGGTATTAGGCTTCTAAAGTTCAAGTATGACTATAAAATTTGGAAGAGTCAATTCTCATTTGACTTGGAAAGAAATAAAAAATAAAATTCGAAGTCAAAGTTGAATATTTTCCTTGAGTTTTCCACTTTTTACCTTAATTTTCAAGTTTTTGTCAAATATGATTTTAATTTTATATTTTATAAAATTTCACTAAGAACTAGTGCGAAATTCATTAATAAAAAAATTAGAGTCTTACAAAGACTTGACTTTGGCTAAGATATTTTTCAAGGAAGTCACGTCCAAACTTTACTTTTCTTTAAATCCATTTTTTCCTTTATTTGTATTTCTTTTTCAAATCAGCTAAAAACTTTACTTGATTATTAAGAATGAAAATAACTCAAGTATTTATTTGTTTTTGACTTTTGACTTGTTTTGTTAATAAATTTGAAAAACCATCAACTAATAATTTGGTTCCTAATCTTTATATTAGTTTTTAAATAAATTAAGAAAGAAAATTGCTCTCTAAGAATTGGTCGAAGATTTATTAAGTCGTAATCTTACTCGATCAAGAACCGATAATTATACCTAAGATAAAATTTAAATATAATCTAATTATTCTAAAGACGTGTTAGTTATCGGTAAGACACAACTCTGACCTTTAACGAGGGAAAGAAATTTTTTTTGAAATCCTTAAAATTAAAAAGTAAAGCCTAAAGCGTAAAAAATCTTATTCCTTAGCCATCTCTGTTCTGCAACTAAAGATGATGGATCTTTGAACATAGCTCGAACCAAAATTGGCAAGAAAATGAAATTCTTTATTTTAATTAAAAAAAAAACTCTCGAATTAAAAATTTGTCGTATGAAGTTTTTTAAATTTACTTTTTTTAGACACACAAAAAATAAAAGTTTCATTATTGTGGGTGACAGACGTTTAATAGCGGGTAATCAATTATTTCCATTTTTTCTGATCATGGTCGTTATTTAAACGATAAGATTACAAATAGGAGAATCCATCAATTTATTAACAAAAAAAAAATTTTTAATTTACTAAAAAAAAATTAAAAAAATTATCTAAAAAATTCTTTAAGAAAAATTTATTTTGTTAAATTCCGTAAAGCATTGATTTTAACCTTGTCGATCGTTTTCCAATCAATTCATTTGTATAATCCAATTCTTGTTTATTCAACAATCTTCTCTTTTTATACGCTGTTTTAAACAACCATACAATAAACACAACCTGTATTAGAACAATCATTAAACACGACATAACAAAAGCAATGTGATCATACAATGAAAATGGATAGTCACACTTTTGCTCAATGTCCAACAACGAACTCAAAGTAGCGTGCCAAACACATTGAGCACATAACAATAGCATACAAGAAATAGAATACTTATCCAAACTAGTCATATAGGACACTGTCGGTAAAGATCTATTAGTAATCCATTTAAATGTCACTGATGTCAATAATAGAGTGCATGTTGTCTGTACTCTATTGGCATTTAAGTGACATCTTATTGAAAATATACTCAAACTTGCTAATGCTATTAAAAAAACTAAAAAGAACGCATTCCAATAGTAAAATGTTGGCTTACGAGCGACATTTATAGTTAAATCTATAGCTGGAAAAGTTTCCACTGAGAGTATACTATCTCTTAAATATTCACGTACAGTTAAATGCTTATACAATTTCCATTCTTGTGAGTCAACAAAAGCTCTTATATTAACAGAGCTTGGTTTTTCTTTAGACTGATAGAGCTTAATTTCGTTGGCCTGTTTAAGACTACTAAATGAAATAGTCAAATTTTGTACATCAACCGGAAAATCTTTTAGATCTAAAGTCTGCCAAAATTTTCCACTTATGCGCCTACGCTCTAAAACAACACTAGCCTTGTCGAAAAAATTCAAATTCGACTGCTTATAGCCTTTGCCATAAAAATTTTGATAACTATTTTCTATAATCGAAGGCTTTTCGTTGTGTTTTTCTTTTTCCTCTTTTTGATAGTCATTTATTGAGTATTGATTGTACCAGATTTGTTGCTTTAATTCACCTAGGCCATTCAATATGTAAAGCTTTGGATTCCAATCCTTCTCGGGATTATATATTTGACTTGGGTCTAAATTAAAATCGACCCAACTGGCTTCAATAAATGCCTCGGCATAGAACTTTTCATTTAAAGTGTCTATATCTCCTATTTTTAAAATTACTGCACGTGTTTCAACGAGATACTGATTAAGTGAATTTTTAACTCGATTACATTCATTTTCGACCATAACAGTTTGATTAGTCGATACGACTGAAACACTCATACAATCATCATTATCTTCCATATTTAAATGATAAGATAATAGACCACTTGAATTTTTTATTGTGCTGTTTGAGTTCATTTGTGAGTCTTTGGTCTTTACAATTTTGGGCTTTATTTTCTTAATTGATTCTAAGAATGTTTTATTTTTGTTTAGAACTAGAGAATCAGATGATACCGAGCGCTTTATTTTATTGTTTTCAATATGAATATTTTCCAAGCTAATAGAGTCCATAGAAAAAGTTTTGTTATCAAATTCTATTTTGGACATTTCGTTTTTATTTTGTTATTTTTTTAAATCTAGTGCTTTGAATTTAGTTGGACTTAAATATAATATTTTTAGACAGGTTATATCCGCTTTTAGGGATTTTTTTTTAAATTATTTTAAATCCTTTTTTTTTATTAAGCTAATTTTGATCCATAAAAAAAAGAGCTCAAATATTAGACCATGTTAAAATCTTTCCTAAATGATTTTTTTTCTAAATTAAAATAATCATAAAATCACGAATTCCTTTTTGAATTTTTTTGATGTCACAGTCTATATGAAAAATTGATTACAAAATGAGCTTTAATGATTTTTACGAAACATTACAAATTAGGTCTCCTAAATTTTTTGAAGTATAGTTTACAAACCCAAGAGGCTGAATTTTAATGTGATGCTTTTCATTTTACTTGTTTGGCTGAGGTTAAGACGCAGGTCGAAATTCAGCTCAGTCTCCAGTTATCAATAAATGATATATTTACTCAAAATTAATCAAACTTAAGCTTTATACCTAACAAAAATAGGAGAACTGTATAAGACGTGGTTTAGATTTAGATAATTGTTAAAAATAGTCTAAAAATTATAAGAAAAGCATTTTTGGAGGTTATTAGAACGATTATCTAAATTTTGCCCTAATTCAAGATACGTCGAGAGCTTGCTTTCTCCAAGCCCTCGTCGCATAATGAAGTATGGCTACTTTTGAAGTTAGATTTCTTTAATTGATTTTCTATAAAAATTTGTATTCATATGATAGAATTAAAAAAAAAAAATTTAACCGCTATTTTTAGCTCTTAAGTAATATTTGAAAATTTAAAAAATTTTTTTTTTGACTCTTTAAGGTTCCGTTTTTTTGAAAACTTGCGATAAATTGATTAAAATATTCGCTTTGTTCAAATTATGTAACTATAAAAATATTTTTTCTAAGGTAATTTAGACCAAGGAATTCGATTTTAATATTATTTTTATAGTGGGAAACTGTGTTAGAAAACCGGATCAAGAGTGAGGCTTAAGCCGAAAAAAATGGCTCTGAAACTTCGGCTTAAGCCGGATGTTAACTTATTTCAAAATTGTACTGTAAATTGAGAAGTATTTAGCTAGGGGTAGGGCCAAGAAAATCTATCGGGATACCGAATCGTCCGAAAATCGTATATTCTTCCATTTTCCGATTAAGAATTCAAGTCACACTCTGTTATTAATAAAAAAAAAGATATTTGAAATTAAATTTAAGACAGATTTTTAATAATTACGATTACCCATAATGAAGGAGAGTTGGTCAAAATTCATTAAAATTAAGTCAAAATTTGACTTAAAATTTTACTTTCTTTTACAGTGCTGCTATGATACGATGAATTCACCATATTTTCCGTAAATTATGGTAAATTGACGATATTTTACCATATTTTATGTAAAAAAAGGTAATCTAAAAATCGTAATTTTTGGGAAAATATCAGTACAGTACATCTCTAAAATAAGTTGACAACTTTTTAAGCAAATCTTAAGAGGGTCTTAAGGCATGCTTAAGAGGCGTCTTAAGACGTCTTAAGCAACTCCTAAGCAAGTTTTAAGCAAAAAAAATATCGTCT
>NTPY01000635.1:2011292-2021374 GCA_002922825.1 Brachionus calyciflorus | reverse complement strand
ATAAAAAAAAAGGAAAAATATGGTAAAACCAACAACTTTCTCTGTTAAATAGAAAAAAAAAAGTAATGAAGAATTCATTTAATTTTCTTTTGATTACTTAAGTTTCCCATCAAACTATCCGTTATTTTATTATAATATTTGCTTGAATTTTGAATTTGCTTTTAAACTTGGCAATTTATTCTTTTAAATGGAATTACTAAAATCCTTGTTTTTATTTAAAATTTAATATTTTCTCAATTCAAAATTAAAACATGAAAAGAACAATTTATCTTCTAATTGGAATAGGATTTTATGTAAATCAATTTTTTTTTACATACTCAATTCAACTTGACTCCAAATTTAAGGCAAAGAATTATTCCATTTTATTTAATGATTCATTGATTTTACAAGAGATTATATTAAACAAATACTTGTGTTTACATAAGTGTCTCATAGATTCATATTGTTTGTATGTCAAATATGAAGGTAAAACTTGCAGTTTATACAATCAAGACGCTAAGAATAATCTTGTATCATCATATGACAGCTTGATTTATCAAAAAACTAATTATGATTTTGAAACCAACATCATAATGGAGCCTGTCACTGAAAATGATATAAGTATATCATGTTTGAATAAATCGCATTACTGGTCACTTAAAACAAATTCATGTATACCTTGTAAAACAGGATTTATTAGTTATTCTGAATTACCATTTTCATGTTATCATAGTCAATTAGGATGGAGATTTTTTTCTGCATCGAAATCGTATTGTGAATTGATAGGTGGTTTTTTATTTAGACCAAAAACTCAAAACGAACGTTTCTTTTTTACTCGAAAATTTCCTTATAAAATAGTTTATGTTGATTCGAATATAACAAGCTTGGGAAAAAAAATTCAAATGGACTGATGGATCTGATGTTGTTGGATTTGGTACAGGAGAGCCTAATAATGCAAGGTACCCATGGAGTTTGATAGAAGGGTGTCTTGAAATACGTTCGAATGGAATGTTTAATGACGTATCCTGTTTTACATATTATTACTTAACAATTTGCCAACATGATTAATTAAAAAAAGCGGAGCAGGTACTCGAGTCTGTCTGAAGGAGAGGTAAAGCCTCTCCTTGCGAAAATTCTAATTTTATTTTATTTTAATTAAAAATTAAATTTTTAATAAAATTTATTCTTAATTTTTTGGTTAATGCTTGGTAAACTACGAGACCTATTGCATAACAAAAAAATTTCTAATATTTAAATCAATATAAAGATTCAATCTCTGAAAATGCTAGTCAAACTCATGTAGTTGACATTATTTTTTTTGTTTAAAATTCTATTCAAGTTTTATTTAAAATCACAATTTTTTGATCCATTAGAATGCACATAATTAAAAAAATCCATTCGCCTAATCAATAAAATATTAAACTATCAAAATATCAACTTTTTTCCCAGATTTGAGTTAAATTGTATTTGGTTTTTATATAATTTTCACATTAATTAGCTTTGAAATAATTGTTTTTGATTAAATTTTGGAGGTAGTAGTAGTCTAATCTAAACGCACTAATCAGGTGCACAACTAGACACCCTTCCCGATATTTAAAAAAAAAAAATTTGAAAATCGACTCAGGCACTCTTGAGTAAATGCGATTACAAACTTTTTTTGAGTAAAGTAACTATAATACATGAGTTTTTTTTTAATATTTTAAAGCTGGTCAAACTCATGTAAAAAATAATAACAATAATTTAGAATTAAGTTGAAACATGTGTGTACGTGAATGTGAATATTAATAAAAAAGGACAGTACACTCATAAACAAAATTTTTTTCTAGGCATTAAAAATTAGTTCCGTAAATTATAAGATCTGATACAAAATTTGTAGCATCAAAGTTTTACTTCTGCAAAATTATTCTGTAAAAATGAATTTTGCAGAAAAAATTTAAGAGTAATTGCTGAGTTTATTATGTATCAGATTTTACATTTTGCAGTAAAAATGAGTAATTATATTAAGCTGAAAAATAGGAACAAGTCATTATACTTGAAAAATTAACAAAGAGCGATGAAGAATTTGCCGCTCAATTTGATGTTGAAAGATCAACAATTAGCTATTAAAAGAGCGTGGTAATTGCCAGATGCTTCTAATCTTTGTATGGATTATACAATTATTTATGCTCCAGCTACAATTTTATGCGAAAAAGAATTCAAAAGATCTAATTTAATCATTTTATTTTAAATTTAAGTGCATATTTTAATAAAAGGTAAGCATCGGTTCGAAAGACATTCAACTTTGGAAGAGCATTTTTGTCTGGAACCTTCAAAAAAAAAAATATAATAAGTTATAGACAACATATTTAATCTCTTAAATAAAAAACCTTTTTTTGGTACGCATTCTGAGGCAAATATCTTCTTCATTAATCCTCGATCTCGACAGTATTGATCATCACCAGCTTTTAAAAGACAATCATTATTCGAACGACACTTAACAGGTGCACACTCGTTTTTAAAACATCGACCAGACTGACATTCTTCGCTAGACTCACAAGAGTCTCTCAATCTTCTTAATCCAGATTCTCTATGAGAAACTATTTCCATTATAATGGACAATATGATCAAAAATTTAAGACAAATTTTCATATTTTTTTTTATAATGACGTAAAAAAGAAAAAATTTTTTTTTCATTTGTCATTTTTATTTTTTTAAATAAATTAAAAAGGTTAATTTAAACTACAAGAATTTATGTGCATCGTCTTATTAAAGGTAAGCATCTATTAGATAAACATTGACGACTTCTGCTGCATTTTTGTCTCGAACCACGCTTTGGTACGCATTCAGAAGAGAATATTTTAATACCACGTCGTCGACAATAATGGTCAAATAAACCAGCTTGTAGACAATCTTTGTCACCACGACATTTTAATGGAGCACATTTTCCCTTTACGCAATTTCTTGATCTGCAATCAATATTCAAAACACATTGTTCATAATTAAGTCTTACTTGGGATCTTATCAAACAAAAAAGTGTTAAAAGTATTACAAAAAATAGGATTTTTTTCATTTTTCAATTTACTCAGAATATTTTTTTGTATGTTTTTATCGTTTATAAATGAAAAAAATTCGTGGCTTAATTTAAAATTGACTCATTTCGAGCTTCAAATATTTCGAATTTTTCAGGAATAAAATCTAACCCAGTTTTAGTAAAAAAATTCTCTAAAAAAAATTGACATAATTTTTAAATTTAATATAAAACTACCATTTCCAAATCTTTTTTGAAAAAAAACTGACATCTTTACCGGCGTGTTACAAAATTATTACTGACCCAATTGAACACAAAAACAGTGACGAACCAATAAAAAAGGACCATAAAAACAAACTTTTTTTTGGTAACAAACATTTTTTACATAAAAATCAGTTCACATTTTAGGCATTCTATGGGCCTGTAAAATTCATTTCGATTCGTTCAATTTTCTATAGAGAAAAGATAAAAGGGTACCTGTTAAACCAAACTAATTCAGCATAAAGTAAGTTCTGGAAAAAAAAGTTCCATTGAAAGAAATTTTTTTTTTCTGTTTTGTTAGATGTAACAAAAGTGTTAGGAACTGTAGCTTAAGAAAAAATTTATTCCGTAAAAAAATAGCACTTAAAATACTGAATTGAAAAAAAACTTCACAGTCCCCTTTCTATTAAGAAAAGTATTAAGAAAAAAGAATATTAAAATATATAGTAGAGCTCTCAAAAAACAATTTTTAGGTATATACAATTATTTTTATTAAAATTAACAATATCCTTTTTCAGGTACCTTAGGACTAATAATAAAAGTAATCTGATTTCCAATGCACTGAAAAAGAATGTACTTTTTGTACTTTTTCAATTTGGAAAAATATTTTTCAATCCACTAATTTTTAAAAATGAAGATTCAATAGAATGGTAGAGTTCGAATATAAGAGATTTTTAACAAGTGGACTAGAGTCGACTTAAAATTTTTGAAATTGAAAAAAATTATTAAGACGATATTATTTCACCAATAATATGATTTCTAGATTTTTAACAAACGATAATCGAGTGAAGCTAACCCCATCAGAAATAACCAAGTAAGCCAGAAATAACCAATATTACTTTTAATTGTTTTTAAATAATAGTTTGAAAAGCAATTTTAGGAAAGGACGGTGCAGGATCTTTAAGAGTTTTCGCCATATGATGATACCATAATTCTTAGGCTTAGAAAATTTATATTCTGGCTAATAATGTTTCCTTAATTTACTGTTTAAAATTTCTAAACCTAAGATTTATGGTATCGTATTTTTTTTAAAGCTCAAAGTATGAAATTTATTCAAAATTTAAAAAATTTAAATTTAATAATATTTTTTATTAAAAAAAGAATTTATAATAACAAATTTTAAGATAAAAATTATTTTTTAGTCTCAGTTGGATTATTATTAATTTCTGAATCGATTGACAGTGATCTCTTCATTAAGTCTTGTGGCAATATACTTGAAACTTCTTCATCGTCATCTGTATCATTTAAAATAGGGATTATAATATTGTTGGCGGCAAGCTTGAACTTTAATTCGCCTAAATAGATATCGAGGCATTGAAAGAATTTAGTAATTTTCCAAAAATTAGTTTTATTCCAAAATTAGAAACTTATAAAATATATGAAAATAATATTATATTTTAACTCTTTTTTGTTACTAAGACAAACCATAGAATCAATTTTAAATTATAATTTAGACTGGCAACTTAGTTCTTAGCTATTCTAGGACTTATTATTTTTATCAACATTTAAAAGCGCCAGCCGCTAACAATATTTTTTAATTTCATACCTGGCTTAGGTATGTTTTCCAAATTGAAACGACCATAACCCAAATTTATTTTTTTACGTTAAATATCTTTATGCTTAAACAAAATTTTTTAAATATAGACAAAATTAGGATGCAAAGCGCTCGAATGGTTTCAAAGTACAGTCTACGCTTACTTTTATCTAGGAATTTTTCACTTTTTTAATTTTGTCACGCTTTTAGAAAAGAACGAATTTCTTGTTATTAAGCTCAATGTTAATTTTAATTCGAATTATCACGGTTTCTTATCACGTTATTCATATTTACCACTGTTTTAGACCTAACATGGATAATTTTTTTAAATGAAAAAAATATCCAAACTAACTTACGCCTGGCATATACATCTAATTTTATTATTGATACGAATTTTTTTCAAGGAGTTGGGATTTTTTAAAAGTTATTCGGTATTACAATCCACAAAAAAAGAATATTCTTAAACATGTTATACTGGGGGCTGTGAAGTTCATGTCAATTCGCTCATTTCAATTCGCTATTTTTTCTTTAACTTTTTTTCCAAACATTAAAAATTAGTTCTGCAAAATGTTACAATACGTAGCAAATTTGCTACATAAATTTTCTTACTGTGCTAAATCTCTGCAAATTTTGTGCAAATACATATACTGAGTTTTTAATAATTTTTTTATGCATTTTGGGTGCACACTTTTGCAGATTAATAATGGGAATGTAGCAAATTTGCTACATCTTGTAACATTTTGCAGAACTATTTTTTAATGTTTCGAAAAAAAGTTATAGAAAAAATAGCGAATTGAAATGAGCGAATCGACATGAACTTCACAGCCCCGTTATACTGAAATTATTTATTAAAGTTGAAGGTCATTTCAAAAAAAAATTAAACTAGATACCGTAAATTATTTTATTAGATTTTATATTTAAGTTATATAAAATCAAATGAAACTAAAAACTTAAAAAATATTTTTATTTTAAAAAATTAACTAAAGGTCAAGGTTGCGTAATCTCAAAAAATCTCTAAGAAAATTCAAACAATGAAAATAAAAAATTTTCTTAAATATTTTAGAAAATCAGAGATTGTCCTAATGTTCAAAAAATAATATATAGTATTGTGAAAAAGTTACGAAACGCTTAGTATTTTTAATTTAGTTTTACTTTGAATTGAAATATAATTATTCAGAATCGTTGTTTCTAACTAGTTTTTTTTCTGGAAAACTTTTTCGATCCTAGTATTTTAAGAAAAAACAAAATTTACAAAAAATTTCAAACGATTCGCCGGTTAATTTAAATTTCGATTTAAAAATCCAAATTTTTTGAATTTTTTTGTGAAAATGTTAAGAAAGGAAAAAATTTTTTCCTTTTTTTGTATCAACCGACTTGTAAAACCTCAAGTTTTTTTCCAATTTGGCTTCTCTTTTAAATAACTTCTAAAAAAACTTATTTTGAGAAATTTTAAAAATAACTAAACAACTTACGAACACGAAATGACTATTGAAACCGTTAAAAAACGCTTAATATCAAAAGAGAACATAATTTAAAGCTCTTTTACTTAACAAACAAGGTAAATCATATTTCAAGATATGAATTGAGTAAAAAAGGACATGATCACGTTTAAAAAACAATAAATGACAGATATATGCAAACAAAATCATAAAATCATCGTCCAAGATCTGGGAAGATTAGTATTTCATCCGTCCAAGATGAACTATAACCACTCAGTTAGGTAAAAAAAATAGAAAGTCATCATCAGATGACTGAAAATTATCAAAATAAAAAAAGCACCGGCTCTTTAGGTCTAGAGAAGATTACTAGCAAAAAAGTTTTAATGGTAATATGCTGTTCAAATTTTCGCATATCAAAATCATATAAAAAAGCAAAAATAAATTTCTGCTTGAAGTTAAATTCATGGAGCAAGGCAAAATTGAGTCAGATAAAACTCAATGACAAGATGTTAGTAGTTCCAAGATCACGATATTTACGTTTTATCATGACCAGCAAATAGTTAGGACTTAAATTGTATTGAAAACTTTTGGATTTGGCTTGATTATAAGATTTTCAAAGAAATAACCAAGTAGTTTGGATTAATTAAAAAAATGTGCCGTATATACTAAATAACATCCCAAAATCAATCCTTGAGAACTTAGCCGACTCAATTCCTAACAGAATAAATGAATACTTGAAAAACTAGTGGAATTGTACATGATATTAGAGGAAAAATATCATTTTAAAACCACCGTAATAGTCTACAAACCAATGCCTGAAAATATTATTCCAGACTGCTTTCTAGAATCCCAACTAGTCAATACTTTTTTAGAGAAATTTTAGAGAGTCTTTACTGAAAATTTTGCCTTATGATATTTATTGTATTCGCTTTAGTTTTTCTGATACAAAATTTAAAAATTTATTTACATCCAAAAATAGAATTCCAGTCTTTCTAATCAAATATAACTCCAAAAGTGAAACGGAATCTTTGACCATAACCGTAATTTATATTAAAAATCAAAACCGAGTTTATAGAATTAATAAAAAAACAGTGGCGTAGCCAGAACTCAACGGGATATACGGCGAGATGTCATATATAGTGGACCGATGCCCCCGGAGGGTGGGGGGGTCGAAATCCTTGGTATTTTTAATGTTCAAAAAGTTTAAGATAATATTTCATGCACCATAAATTCAAATTGGGGTTTAAAATTAATTTTTTAGAAAAAAAAATATTTTACGATTATTAGCGTCCATTCTTACACTAGAATGCCTAACATAATTATACTTTAGCCTTCCCCTAAGGGACTCAGACTAATTTTTAAATAAAATAAAAATAAATTGAAAATTAAAAAGTAAAGTAAAAGTTCTATGATAAATTTAATTTAGCGTTAGATTACTAATTTTTAATTTTTTTTAAACTCTCAATTACACCGCCAATTATACTCAGAATACCAAGTGTCTAAAAAATTTCTTTGGTCTTAGCCAATCGAAAAATCAATGAAAGGCCATGATGACTCAAATTTATTTAAAATAAAATTGTAAAACTGTTTTGAAATGACTATAAAGGACGATGATAAAGAAGGATTAGTATTAGCGGTAGGAGTACGAGTACGTTTAACTATTTGAGGCGGTTTTATAATTTGATGTTTGACTAATTATAAATTTTCTCATGATAAAGCAATTAGAAATTTAATTATAAAGAAAAAAAGAAAGAAAACGAGAACAACGGACTTTTCTGTTAAGAATTATTATTAAATTTAAAAAAAAAGGAGAGAACTAATTTCTAATCGAAAAAATTATTATTTTTTTATATGAGGCGGCGCCTCACCTAAGATTTTTTATGTACGGCGGCCAGCCGTAGTTCGCCTCACGTAGATACGCCACTGTAAAAAAAATTTTTCAATTTTACTTTCTCAATTTATGCGAAAAAGTAAATTTCCTCTATAAACTTATTTATTAGGAGAGCGTATTTAAGATTTTTAAAAAGTAATTTTTAGGTGTTTTAATTTGAGACTATATTTACTTATATCAAACCAAGAATTAAATATACTAAATGTATAAACAATTCAATATATACATTCGCGGAGAGTTAAATCACTTGTTACCGGCCTGGATGTCCTGGGTCGGAAGCTAATCAAAAATTTAAATAATGAAAAGCCAAAAATAAATTTTTTTGAAAATATTATTCGTCTCTACTGGTGATAAAAGTCCGAATATATTCTGAATTTAAGAGATAGCCAGTAGAGATGAGTAGGCCTTAAATGTCAACTTCTAAACCTGAGGAAAATACATCTAACAATCTTTGAAAAAATCTCATAAAAAAATTTATTTTGGAAACTTTGCAAAAAAATCGGTTTTTTGATAAATTTTGACTCTTTTTCATTTCCAATAAGTCTTTTATGGAGATTTTCTAACGGTGTACCTCAGGTTTCGCCTTAGTTGCACCTCAGATCCGGCTCGGAGTTGACTGACTTTAGCTCCGCTTGCTAACGTTAGTCGCTACGCTCGCGAAAATTTTAGTGACCCTTCGGACTAACTGCTTTCGAAGCTCGCTGCGCGATAATATCAAGATAATAATCTTAACAATTACGATAATTCGTGGAAAAGACAAAACAAAAACTCAATAAAATATGTGTGTAGCAACGAATCGTGTTATGCAAGTGAAAGATGATACCGTGATTAAAGTCTCTGGAAAACACATGCATGACAAACTAACAGACGTCGAAATAAAATTATTAACAGCTAAACGAGAATTAAAAGCGTCGTTTTCAACTGAGTAATCAAAGTAAACAGCATTTCACTACAAAGAAATGGAAAGTATGCTTGCCATTCCTGATAGAGTCATTGCTGCGAAAATTCCTTCTTTCAAATAAATGCCGTCTGGCTTACAAAAAATACGTCAAAAGCTTATAACAACCTTTCTATCAGACTTTTCAAGATATTAGCGCTGATTATGCTCTATAAACTAATTAAAATGAGTTTTTGCGAAATGATAACAATTCGAATTCAAACAGAATAATCATTTTTGTTGATGATCAATCGCTTGTTTTCAAACAAGTTTTCAATCAACTTAAAAAATATTATACTTGAATAATCAACTTGAAAATTTATATCGAAAGATCAAAACTCCGTCTAAAAAAATTAAACTTTTTTACTTGTATTTTTTTATTTGAATGAAAAATATTCTAATAAAATGTCTATTGAGGAGAAAAGAACCTCTTTGTAAAATTACAATAGTTCTTAATTTCAATAGCTCTGAATTTTCTAGTAATTCCTCATTTATTTTCTGCTTTTTATAATTTAATTTATTGTGAGTTTAATTATATTAAGAATTATGGAAATTAGTGGTTTACCTAAGGTTAAACACTTATCTGTTTATTTATAGTTCATTTTTTTAAAACATTTTTTTCTTAATTTTGATTATAAGAAATGGAAATTTATAAGAGATTTGTCTAAACGTGAAAATAATTTGAAAGAAGCTAAAACTACTTTATCAATTATTATGAGAAAAATAAAATTAGGCTAAACTTAAATACTTCTCAGGAAGCTGAACAAAAAAGAAATCAAACTTCGTCATCTTAATCGCCATACACACTTTTGTCATTGGTAATTTACTCAATTTCTAGTTCTTCTTTTAACTCTAATAGAATATCTGTCTTAAATTTTTTTCTTAGTTCATCAGTAATTGTTTTATTTGTCATTACAAATTCAATACCTATGTCATCCAGTTTTAGACGGATAATAATTAATAGAATTTCTGATTTTTTGATGAATTTATTTAATAATTTTAAAACATAATTTGGAAATTTGAAATTTTGAAAT
>NTPY01000635.1:1998807-2011070 GCA_002922825.1 Brachionus calyciflorus | reverse complement strand
TTCTGATTTTTTGATGAATTTATTTAATCTAAAATTCTTGTCTGATAGGAATTTTAAATTTTTTCCAAAAAAGAACAAAATTTTTTTTTTAAATTTTTAACTGAATTTATTTTTTTTTAAAGCCAATTGCAAAAATTATAGAAACTTTTTTTAAACTTAGTCAAAAAGCTGGAAATCTACATTCTGAGCCTTCGGCTATTGTTTTTAAATACTTAAATTGTTTTTATACACAAGAAATATCAAGAATGAATTTAAAAATTTAGCAATTTCTTTTTATCTTGGACTTTTATTATGAGCAAACCGAATTTCTTATCGATTGGTCGTCTAAAAACGGTCCAAATTTTCTTCTTAACGACAATAGGTTAGGATAGAAACAAATGAATTTTGTATATTTGTTTATTTTCAGTTATGATTAAGGTAAGACTGTCAAAAATAAAGTTTAAAAAATTACAATAATTTTCAATTCTTCTCACTAATAAATTGTGATGCGGAATCGACTATTTTTCATCTAAACTAATTTTAGTTTTTACTTAAATTGTTTTTATACACAAGAAATATCAAGAATGAATTTAAAAATTTAGCAATTTCTTTTTATCTTGGACTTTTATTATGAGCAAACCGAATTTCTTATCGATTGGTCGTCTAAAAACGGTCCAAATTTTCTTCTTAACGACAATAGAGAAAAATCGACTTAGGTTAGGATAGAAACAAATGAATTTTGTATGTTTGTTTATTTTCAGTTATGATTAAGGTAAGACTGTCAAAAATAAAGTTTAAAAAATTATAATAATTTTCAATTCTTCTCACTAATAAATTGTGATGCGGAATCGACTATTTTTCATTTAAACTAATTTTAGTTTTAACGTAAATTATTTTTATTTTTTTCAAATATTAATTTTTCTTCTAAACCTATTTTTAGTTCATATAACTGATTTTGGGGTCTTGTCCAAAGTGTGATCAAGTGTTCACAAAAAATGTGATCTTTTTAAAGATGCTGGTTTGGTGAACATGATTGGTCACAAAATCGATGATCACTCAGTTTGTGATCATAAAATAAAATTAACAACTAAAAAAATAATAATTTGTGATCAATTATTTGTTTTTGGTGATCAGAAAATTAAAAATTTTTTAAAAAATTAGGCACGTACAATTTGAAATTTAACAAATAAATGTTGTCTTTTTGTTTTTTTACAATTTGTTTAATAAATCAGTCCACCAATTGAGCCGGATTCACGAGTTTCGATATTAAAAACATTTTTCTTTGAAATACACAAAATTTGAAATAAGATATATTTTGGTGATTAGGTTGTAATTTTTTGTGATCTAATAAATGATCACAAACTGAGTGATCATCGATTTTGTGACCAATCATGTTCACCAAACCAGCATCTTTAAAAAGATCACATTTTTTGTGAACACTTGACCACACTTTGGACAAGACCCTGATTTTGTTTAATTTTAATTTGAGTTGACTCAAAAATAAAATAGTCGACTTGATTAAACTCTCAACAATATAAATAATAATTTAAAGCTTCCAAAACAGGTTTTTTTATTCCAATTCAAGAGAATATAGTTTATCGTATTTTTTTAGAAATGTTGAGATTCTTAAATTTTTCAAAAACTTGATACTTTTCTGTACAGCTAAATGTTCTATTGTTTATCTTATGCTCTACGACTTTGCTGAAAATCTAAAACAATCGTTAATAATAGGTTTTAATTGGATTTATCGATCAACTGATCCTTATCATAAAAAAAAACTAGTCAATTTATTGATACAAGTAGAGAAGCAAAGCTTTTATTATGCGAGTAACGAGCCGTTATTTTGAACTAAATTCAAGTTATAGAAAAAGTTCTAAAAATTTATCCTAAATTAAAAATAAACATTGGATTTATGGTAATTTATTCCCTTTTCAAAATTATTCCCCTTACTCTAGAAAATATTCCCTCTAAAAATAAATCACTTTACATTTTATTCCACTAGCTCTAGAAGGTCCGATTATTTTTTATACCTTTGAGGAGCAAGCGGGTTTTTACAACCCTTCAACCTTTTATACAGATTCATGACTAAATTTTTATATGAAATAAATTATTTTCACTTATTTAGGTTATTAATAAACTTAATGAGCTATTTTTTGTTAATTTCTCCTCAATACTTACGTAATTGAACGGATTTAAAACAAACAAATAATTGTTCATTAAAATACTGGTCACATTTTTAGGGGTTCGCCGCTTCGAAAATTTTTTTTATTGATTTTTTTTACTTATTTTTACCTAATTATTTTCATTATATCTTTTATTTTTACTTAATTATTTATATGATCATTATATCAAAATTTGAATCCTCCCATAACCTTCAGTACCTTGTGTGAGAATCCTAATAAGTAATTCTGTTTATCTTCATTTTAGTCAACATCTTTTTAGAAAATATTGATCCATCTTCGGTTTTTACAGTTGGCCTTTTAATTCATAAATTATCAACTTTAAAATCGTATTTTTTATTTTACTCTCTCCAAATGCTACTTCATTCACGATACCAAGAATTTTTTATTGAATTAAATGTTCAAGAGAATATAGAGGAAAAATTACGATTTTAAAAGATTTTAGATATTTTATATTTCAGTTTTAATAAAAGTAAAAACTTAAATTTTCAAGTATTAAGTGTTATTTGATCAAAAGCTTTTAATTATTACAATGGAAACGTTTAAAAAAAAACTCTAAAAGGACAAAACGGGTTCAAAAATTTTAATTTTTTAATCATAAGATCAAATTGATAAATTAATCTATGTTACTTTCAAATTAAATTATTTTATTTTTCTACGATTTTCTTTTATTTTTAACAATCAAATTAAAGTTCAATAAAAAAAATGAAACTTTCTTATTGTTTAATTCATGATAAATTATTAAGTTCTAAAAAGTTATATTTTAATGTGCTAAAATTAAAATCTGGACACTTTTTTTGTCACTTTTTTTGATTAAATAAACCGGAATAAAAATCCGACTTTATGAAGTAAATTTACATAGAAAAGTATTTAGCTGGGGCTATGTACCAAGAATATTTATCCGAATACCAATTGTCCGAATTAGCGAGGGTCGACTGTATTTCTTTGTGTGATTGTTTTAAGCCGGTAGTATGGCAAAGGTTTTATCAAAAAATCATTTAAATTTTTCAAATGCGACATTTATACAAATGCCAAAACAAGCGACATTTCTGAATCACCTAAGTCGATTACATCAGTTTCCAAGGTCCGGTCTTGTGAATTATGAAAAGTTAATGCATATGATAACCTAATAGGATACTGCATTCTTGTCCCATTGTCATTTTTAAAAGAAGCTACGAGCATTTATGGTATCAAATTTTGGGCAAAGTGTTAATTTTGCTCAGATTCTAATTGGCTATTTTTCGCTCAAAGAAAGAAAAAATTTAAATACGAAATTACTTGAATATTTTAAAGGCTAATCCTCTTTTCTTTTAATTTCAACTAAAATTCTAAAATGTAAAAATTTAATTTTCCTTGAAAGAAAATCATTTTTCTGGAAACAGAGATAACTTTTTTGAGAGGAGGGTAGGTCAATTTAGATGAAAAAAAAACTTAAGTGTTACTAAGTGTTAATAACGTAATTGCTCGATTTTTATGACATGTCATTATAGGAGGGTATTCGGTTTTTATGACAGGGTGTTATAACATTAAAAAGATTACACAGTGACATGTCACTATTTTTATCAATGACATGTCATAAAAATCGAGCATTTACGTTATTATAATTTAAGTGTTACTATTCGTAAAACATAATAAGTGTTGCAAGTGTTATAAGTGTTAGTGTTGCAGAACTTTATATGAGTAAAAAGTACTTCTTTTGTTTTAAAAATATATAATATTTTGTTTCAATTTATTTAACGTATGCTTATTTTTGATTGTCCAATAATATTTTCTGATTTCAGCTCAATCGTCCCCAGCAAAATCACTCAGTATTACATTTTTTTAATATATACACATCTGGTTATTAGCTCGTTCCTCGCAATTAACCAAAGAGTTTTAAGTTTGAAATCCTTGGTAAAAAATATTTAGAAAAAAATTTTAAAGTAGAAAACATAAAAATAATGATAAATTGAAAGTATAACTTATTCGTCATAAGAACGTAATTAAGATTCAGATGGATTTCTTTCATTCGATAAAATTATAGAGAAATGATAAATTTTAAATTTTAAAATATTTGAAGAAAATATACAAATTCTTTAATGTTTCTTTAATGATTCTACAAAAATCAGTTGTCTGGGTTTTAATTGAAATTTAAATTCAATACTTCTATAATTTCTTGCAAATTTGAACAGAATATTAAATCAATTACATAGTTAATCTTAAAAGTCGATTTTAATCGACTAAGTCGAAACTTATACGAAAATTGTTTTTCTCATTCATTTTTTTAAATTTTAATCAAAAATGCGATTCAAATAATCAACACTTTCTTTCTTTTTTTAATGAACTAAAAGTTGATAAAACGATTATTATTCTAAGCATAATCTTTCAGATAAAAAATTCTTTTAACAAAACTATTTTTTTTAAGAAAATAGAAAAGAAAGCGCTTTAATTGTTCAAAACAGAGGATTTAATTGCCAGAAATAAAGATATGAGATTAATCGCAAATTTTTTTAATTTCAATAGTCGGAAAAAGTCGACTCCGAAAAAAAAAAATAGTCGATTAGAGTCGACTTGATGATTTCCTAGTCGACTCATAACACTAATTTCTAAGCATCAAACAACCAAACTTCAATTCCAGAATTACAAGGCTGTTAAGTTTATTTCTATTCACTCATTTCAACTAAGAATTTTAAATGCTAGTTTTTGCGAAATAATTTTTTTCCTAATCTTGAATTAAAAATTGAAAGGCTACAAAATAGAAAAAAAAATTAAATGCAACATTTTTCCAGAGTTTATGTTTAAAACTGAAAAAGTTTCATTTAACAATAAATTCTCTTAAAATCGTAAATCGTGTTATAATATTTATACCAAATAGAGTTTTTTTGAGTGGTTTATAAATCTATCACACCTGACTTTTTTTTCTAACTTAACATTATCAATTTTCTAGTTATAGCCAAATAAGGAAGCAGAAAAATTTTTTTTTTGAGTGTAGCAAAGTTGTTACATTTTATTTAAACCAATTCATGTTTCATGAGAATTTTCATCAGACTTTAGTGTTTTATCGAAAAAAAAAATTTAAAACCAAAAAAGAAGCTTATTTTTTGTAAAATCAGAACTCAGAACCTTTTAAATATTTACATTTAAATTTTATTACAAAACCAGAGCTTATAAATTTATTATTGAACAAATTAACACTAAAAAACAGTAATAAAACGCTCAAGTTTAAACGCTGTTTAAACAGTGATTTTTGTCTCTTTTTTTTCTCTCGGATAAGTAATTAACGCTATCGAAAAAAATTCCTAATGTTTGATTTTTATGAAAAAATTAAGCTTACTTTTGAGGAAATTGTTTTGTCACAAAATTTATTTCTTTTAAAACATATAAGTATATTAATTGAACAATATGGTTTTATAATAGGAAAATCTACTTAAAAATTGCAAAAGTAGTCTATAACAATAAAAAATAATAGGTATATTTTAATAACAAAAAAAAATGGACTAATTTTGTATTAATATCCAAGAGGATCTCAGTTACCATATTTAAACTTGGACAGAATTGTCTAAATGACTTTTTTGGAACTGTCTAAATGTCTAAATGAGATTATTTTACAAAATTAAATAGTTTTCTAAAAAATTATGGGTATATTTTGCATTTTTTATATTTTCCGACTCTAAAAATTAGGCATCTTTTGTGGTCTCTGATGATTTTCATATGAGCTTTATTTGGTCTGTGTTATAAAAAAATGTTTTAATTATCTAATTGTTTAAATAAAATGAATTTTAAAAATTTGTGTTTAAAAAAAACAATTAGTATTTTTTGTTGTGACAAAACTAATAATAATTTTTTATTTTTATTTTTTGTGTTTAATTTTACTTATTGATGTTTTAAAAATAAAAATTGTTGTGTCAAAACTAGTGGCCCCTTACTTTTTTGCTGATGAAAAGTGAAAAAATATATTATAAATATGATAAAAATTAGCCTTAATTCCACCAGCATTTCTATTCCGATCACGTATACGCATTTTATATGATTAAACATACTTGACAGCACTTGATCATCTACACAGAGAATCATTTAAACAGAGAATTTCACTAATACCTGAATTTAATATTCAAAACATGTGCTCAAATTGAAGACCGAATTTTGATTCAAATGTAAAATCGTAATCTTTATTTAGTTATTAGACAAAGTATGGAAAAAATCCTCAAATTAATATATCCAATTTTTTATGTTTAAATAACTCTTTACTCAGATTTAAATTTTTTTTTATAGAATGTTCCCAGATAAACTAAAAAAAATTTTGTTATTTTTGTTTTTTATTTCTTTTATTAATTTTTTAATAAATTGTTTTATTGAAAAAGATTCCTTAATCAGTGATCTTTTTGAAAAAAGTTTTAAAAAATTTTTAGCTGAGTATAATTCTGAGCTAGATCCAAAAGACAGTTATTTTGATCGTAACCGATACAGAAATTGTAAGAAATATGTTATTTTGACAAGTATCAATAATCCAACAGATCAAGTTAAATATATCAACGATGCTTTAGTTGATTGGTGTCTAATTGTAGTGGGAGATACAAAAACACCTAAGAATTTCTCTTATAAACATTTAGTTTACTTGGATTTTGACTATCAAGTTGAATATTTATCTAAAAAATATTCAATCTTATCAAAAATACCTACAAAATCATACGTTAGAAAAATGATTGGATATTTATATGCGATAGACTTGGGCGCTGAGTTTATTTACGAAACTGATGATGACAATGCTCCCGATGATGGCCTTTTTAATTTTAGATTTAAAAAGTTTTTGGGTCTTGAATTTAATTGTAAACTTGATTCAGATGACAATTTATTTATAAATCCATATTCTTATTTCGGTCAGCCTACAGTTTGGCCTCGAGGTTATCCATTGGAAAGAATAAGTAATGAATATAAGAAGCATCTATATGAATGCAATGAATATTCAGTTTACATGAATTCTGAAAAAGTTCCATTAATTCAACAAGGTCTTGTTAATGGAGATCCTGACGTGGATGCCATTTATAGACTGACAAGAAAATTTTATAAAAAAAGACTTAATATAAAATTTGATGAAAATGCTCCAGCTTTAATATTGAATCAAAATCAATACGCACCGATTAACTCACAAAATACATTTTTTCATTATGATGCATTTTGGAGTTTGATATTTCCACTAAATGTCACTTTTAGAGAAGTAGATATACTCAGAGGTTATATATCGATAAGACTTTTGCAAGAAATAAACGGTCGAGTTGCTTTTATTCGACCTAATGCTTTTCAAATTAGAAATTCACATTCGTATCATAAAGATTATTTGGAAGAGCAACGATTGTATATTAGTATTGAAAGCTTTGTTAAGGATTTAAATGAATGGAGATGTGATGCGAAAAAGTTAGAGATATGTTTGATAGAATGCATTAAGTACATGGTTAATAAAGGTAAAAATTTTATAAACCACTTACAAACTCTAACATTTAGTTAGAGTAAACATTATTAAGTTTTTTTTTTATTAATTTATATAAAATTTAATAAAAAATAAAAAGGGCAAAATTAAGTGGTTAAAAAATTTTTTAACGCGATTTAGATAAGATTGTATTAAATTCTAAAAAAAAGTCTAATTAAAACAAGTAAAATGTGATAAACAATTTGTTTTCTATAAGTATCTTTTCTTTTCAGAAGCTACAGATCTTTAAAATAGCTAAGCCTTTTATGAATCATTAAATAACTAGAATTTAAGTTTAGCGTTTTCAAAATTTGAATTAAACTATTATTTAACATCTATAAATTAACAAATTCTAACCTTAAAATTAGCCATCATTTGGCTTTTGAAGAGGCTAATGGCAAATTAGATTTTCTAAAATTTTTGCTCATAAATTCAATTCGTAAGCTTCTAAATTGATAAACAGTGCTGCTTGTTACTTTGTAAAAATCATTATATAACGTTATATAGGGTTTTATAACGTTATGTAATTGAAACTGACCAAGATAGGTAAACTTTCATGGGCTATATCTCCTGAACTAAGGTCACAAAATATAAATAAATATATACCGTAAACTCTTGCCTATAACTCTAATGGAAAGTGATTGGGAAATCCAATGGACTTCCATAAGAGTTATAGGCAAGAGTTTACGGTATTTAGAATCAGCTCGACGAGCTCTACCAGAATATACCTAAAAAGTTCATTTTTGGGATTTGGACCCAAATTGCCCCATATCCTTTCACAGCTTTTTTGATTTTAGCTTTATTAAGCTCCCCGCAAAATTAACATCTATATTTGTAAAACAGTTGATAACCATAATTTCTTTTTTAAAGGTCATTTGACAAAAATAGAAATAGAATTCTATCAAAAATGGATTAACGATTTGAATAAATTGGGGTATAAATGGCCAAAGATTGAAAGGAAATTTTTAAATTTGGAAAAAAACGATTCATTAAGAATTTTTTATAAATCAATTGAACAAACACAATCTTCAATATCAAATGATAATCAACCAAGCCTCAGAATTCTTAAAACAAAAAACTCTATCTGTCCATTAACTTCCGATCAGAATTATAAAATAGATAATATTGTTTTAATTACTTATATTGATTCTATAGACGAATTTAGAACTTTTAGACATACTCTAAATCTAAAATTTCCATATACAGTAATATGTACAAAAAACAAAGACATAGTAAGTCATGATTTTCTGAATGAAAATTATGGATATACAATTTTACTTATTAATACTTCTGAATCATTTTCAAATTGTATAGACACATCCTTAAAAATCGGGTTCAAACAACAATCATTTATATTTTTTAAGAATTTCAGAAATATTGCACCAACATTTATGAAAACAATTGAATTCAATTCAATTGGGTCAAAAGAAAATAATGACTTCGAGGAGAATTTTTTATTCTTTCGAAAAAATATTGGCAACGGATTACGTATGGGAAAAATTGAAAAAAATAACAATGATTTGCAAATTCTATGCCAATTTTTAAATGAAACTTTTGAACAGTCCAATTTAGATAAGGCTATTAAGAATTTAAAATGGCATTCGAATGATTTGGTCTCAGAAAGTTGTGAAAATGTTCCTATTAGAACTATTTGGATTCCAGATCTTCATGATGGACCAAGAGTTGATATATCAACCACATTGGTTTTTTTAGGTCAAAATCCAATTTTAGCTGGACACAAAAAAGATAACTCTCCATATAGAGAAGCCTTAAAATGGTCGAAAATAAGTAATCAATTATCATCATACATTATTAAATACACTGGTTTGTCAGGAAAATTTTCTGATTTAGATGCTAAAGATAATTTTGAATTCTATAAATCAAGCTCTGATTTCCAATCAGTTAATTTAATAATATGTTCATTTCCAGCTAGTCTATGTGATTGTTTTATTCCTTTGAATAAGACAATTATTTTTAACCCGGCACATAGATATAACTTGGGAAAATGTTCACAAGAAAAATGGTCTAAATTAAATGAAAATTATAATAAGTTATACAAAAGGAATAAATTAATAACGAGTGGTATGAGCCAATATGATTTAGAATATCATAAATATTTTACTGGTTATGAATCATATCGTTTATTTGCTTATGGTGGGTACTATGCTGGAGATGTTAAGTATGATCCTTTTAAAGGTGAAATTTTAATTGGGCCTAGTAATGGCTTTGGGAAAGGTGGTTCCGAATTGATTCAAAGTCTAACAAGTTTTCCTAGTGAATTTAAATTTAAGAAATTGAGAGAGGTTTATCCAAGTTATAGCCTTAGTCAATTAGCTAACCATAGAGCTATTATTTTATTCCCATATGCTGCTATGAGTTATAGTATGGTCGATTTTTATATTTCGAACATACCGTTGTTTATACCTTCGATAGAAATTGTAAACAAATATAAAATGGTTTTTGATAAAAATATAAATTCAAGTCTTTATTGTGGCAATAAGCTTAGAGATATAGAGTCGTCAAAATATAGTTTATATCACGGACATAGTCCTAGTGATGATTCAGATGAATCCTATAAATATTGGATGTCTTATGCTGATTATTACGTTTGGCCTCATGTAACAGTTTTCGACTCAATTGAGGATTTAATAGAGAAATTAAGAAATTTAAATCTAAAAGGAATAAGTGATAAGATGAAAAAGTATAACCAGATTAAGGAAGCAGTTCTATTGGATAATTGGTGTAATATTTTGAAAAGAGTTGATCAAATACAACCGATTCCGGAAAGCTTTGAAAAATCACTTGAATATTTTGATATAAAAAAGCTATTTTGATTAAAAAAAAAGACTATTTTAACATTTTAAAATTTTATTTGTACAAGTTATCCCCTAAACAGGCTTATCCGAGCGGTTCTTTTAAGGCTGCTTGTTTTAATAAAAAAATAAAAAAAGATAAAAAATTGAAGTAAAAAAGGAATATTTTCTGATATTTAAATTGAATTATATTATTTAAAAATAATCAAATGGCATTGTTGAAATGAGAGTGTGTTTTAGTTGTTGTTCTTGATATATTTTGAGATCGTTTATTAATTTAAAAACTGAGGCCGATCGCCGACCACTAGCTCAACGCACCGTTAAATAAGGTGACGTTGTTTACATACATACGCAACCTAAAATGGTCCGGTTTGGTTTCAAGTTTAGGGTTTATACCCACACTTGACAACCAACCCGAGACACCCGACTTTTTCGGGTTTATACACGAAAACTAAAACACTTTCAATTTTTTTAAATCTTTTTAATTTAAAATTAAAACAAAATTTATCTTAAATTAATTAAAAAAATTATTTCAATTTTTATTTTCATTAAAAGTAATTATTTTTTCAAAACTTTTAAGCTCTTTTATAAACTAAGATTACATTTTAAAAACGCTCTGTTCCAATTTTTAATGTCATTTCGTCTTCATTTCCTTCGACTGGTTTATTCATCAATGAAATAAAAATCTTATTGTTTTCTTTTATTTAATTATTCGTCTGGATTAAACTTCTTTCGAGATGTTCTTCTTCGATTTTCATCAGGTCAAAGTCGACTTTAACTTTTTTAAAATAAATTTTTAAAGTTCAAGTCTGACTTTGACTTTGATAAACAAATTTCGGGTATTGTTGAAAGTGTGATCGCTTAATAAGCAAATTGATGATCAATTTACTTATGTTGAAAGTGTGATCTAAATTGATCAACAAATAATTGACATTTTATTTTTTTTTAGATCATGAAATTTATGATCTAAAAAATAAAGATCAGTTAATTGGTG
This sequence comes from Brachionus calyciflorus, assembly GCA_002922825.1. Taxonomy (NCBI): domain Eukaryota; kingdom Metazoa; phylum Rotifera; class Eurotatoria; order Ploima; family Brachionidae; genus Brachionus; species Brachionus calyciflorus. Next base: position 1,999,661 of record NTPY01000635.1, on the reverse strand, counting down.
ATCTTTTTTTTTTAATGATAAAAATATTTCTTTTGAAAAAATTTTTTATTAACTACTAAAAAAATTTTAAAAAAAATGAAAATAGATTAAATAGCTTATTAATTATTGTGACAATCTATTTTTTCAAATCATTATATATTTTTATTTAATTTTTCAAATACTTTTGAAAGATTAGATGTCACGTTTATTGGTATATAATCACTTGGTTCTTTAGGATGGTCAACTTGTGGGATTGGCGTTATATTAGCGATTTTCAATTACATAAGAAAGGAAAAGCAAAAGTCATTTTAATTATAAACTCCTAAAGTTCTGAATAATTATCGCATCAATTATTCGTCAATTTTTTTTAGAAATAAAAAATATTTCAATTTTTTAAAATATGAGGAAATAAATATATAAAAAGTTGATCTTTTTTACAAATTTTTTACTTTAATTTAATTATTTTTCTCAAATATTATTACCTAAATAATTTTTTTTTGCTAATAAATTTGTTTTTGAGGTTATAAATTCAAAAATGAACCGTTGAACTGCTCGAAACTTCCTGTTGCCCAATATCTTAACTATAGAATTAATGAAGCTCATCTCATGATCAAGATTGAGAAGTTCTTTTATAAGATTAAGTGCATATTCATTTGTCAATAGTCGCTCGACAAAGCTAATTTGAGAATATTTCATTTTTGTTTCGACGTACATCATACAGTTGACTTGCCTTAGGCTCGTACTTCTGCAGTATTTAGATTTTCCATAAATACTTTTTATCATATTGTCTTGGAACCTTCTAATTTCATTTATAACGTTTTTGTCAAATGGACCAAACCATAGTACAACACATGCATGATGTAGCTTTTGTACAA
>NTPY01000635.1:1982668-1998362 GCA_002922825.1 Brachionus calyciflorus | reverse complement strand
ATAGTCGCTCGACAAAGCTAATTTGAGAATATTTCATTTTTGTTTCGACGTACATCATAAGGTTGACTTGCCTTAGGCTCGTACTTCTGCAGTATTTAGATTTTCCATAAATACTTTTTATCATATTGTCTTGGAACCTCCTAATTTCATTTATAACGTTTTTGTCAAATGGACCGTTTCCAAACCATAGTACAACACATGCATGATGTAGCTTTTGTACAAAAACCCTTTCAAATATGGGTTAGTTTTTTTGTTTATGATATCTACACTCTTTAGTTTAGCTAATGCACTTTGGGGAGCCTTTTTTCTTCTTTCAAGATATGGTCTATCACTATTTTCGTCATTCATATTTACCCCTAAGTATTTGAGTTCGTTAGATTTATTAATATTTCTTCAAAGTAGGAAATAGGAAGAGATAAATTGAAAATAGATTTGGTGAGGCTATACCACCCTGTCGGACACCCACTTTTGTTTTAATTGATTTTAAAATACTCCGTCTTTGTTTATTATCATAAATGAATCGTTATTAAAGGCCATTAAACTTAAAATGATTTCTGGTCTTTAATTTTTATCAATAAGCATTTTCCATAATACAGATCGGGTCTAATGTCTTATGTGAATAATTAATTCATTGGAGTTAGGTGAACAACGCTGGTCACCTATTACGTGTACAATAAATAGGTTACCAAAAAAGTATAAAAAATTTTATTATTGATCACGTAATTCGAACACTGTTCACCTAATTTTCAATCTTCATTTTCATCGATCAATTCTTGAGTATCATCTAAATCATCATTTGACTTCATAGTATTTTTTTTGGTGCTTGAGTCTGAACCAGTACGAGAATCTTCTAGGCTTTTATCATCTTTTTCTTCTTTTTCGTAATCTTGTGATTCAAAATCTCTCTGATCATTATCATCATTCCCTAATGACCCAAGCACATCAGTGTCTTCATTAGTAGATTGAGCAAAACTAATATTCATCTCAGTCTCAGATAGACCATCATCTGATACATCTTCACCATACATACGCAACCTAAAATGGTCCGGTTTGGGTTCAAGTTTAGGGTTTATACCCACACTTGACAACAAACCCGAGACATCCGACTTTTTCATAAAAAATTTTTGGACCAGAAATCGAAAGAAAAATGGTTATTTTTAAAATTTTAAACTGTATTTTAGTCTTAAAATTTTTAACTGAATTTTATTTTTTTCATTTACAAGCATTCCATAAGCTTTCAATGCGATTGCTGCAGGCGCCTTTAAATTTAGAAAATGTAATGGAGGGTTCCGGAACTCCATTGAGACTTGGCCTATAATTTTGAGGATGAAGACAATTAAAAACAAAATTAAGAAAGCATTTATATTGTAGTATTTTTTATTAGATTTTTCCGAAAATATTTGATTTTGAAAAAAAATTGGATCGACGATCTTATTATGTCCAGCAAAACGCACATTATAAAATATTTGATTATAAGGGAAACGATCAAAATATAGAAAAAAAATATATAGAAATGTAAATATAGAATTTTATTAAATATAGAAATATTAATCAATTTTAAATATAGAAAAAAAAAATATCGAATTGTCAGTTAAAAAAAAGGTAAAAAAAAAAATGTAGAATTTATTTAATTTAGTTCAACTTATTATTTTTCAATTAACAAATTAGCAATGCCATCTAAATGCAACTCTAAATTACTAGTGCTATAAGAAAAAATAATTTTTTAAGACTTTAATTTTTTTCAATTTCTGTTTTATTAACACGCTTAATTTTCTTGCCTTGAAAAATATTAATTAAATTAGCTTCCATATAATTTTGCTCTAATCGAAATATTTCAATAACTTTAGCCACTGTAAGGTTTTGTTTTGAATCTTTTTTTAATCTAGAATGCCAAGACTCGATTAATTTTTTTTTGGTCAATTTTCTTTTCTTCTTCTATAGCTATATCGACATTTTCACCCAGTTCTTCAATATCGTCAATTAAAATATCAAAGAAGAAATTTTCATTTCAAAATTATCTAATTCTAAAGGAATTGAACATAAGTCATTAACAAGTTGTTCAACTTGTACGGCATCAACACTTGCAATAACTTTTTTAGTCCGTTTTTTTGGAATTAAGCTTAAAGTTTTATATTCTTTATTAGACCGAAGTCTATTAGTAATTTGCGAATTCATTCTAAGTTGAAAAATTCAAATTTTTAAAAAGCGCTTTTTAAATAAATTTAGTAAAGCTTAAAAAATCAAATACTAAACTTTTTTTTCAATATTTCTTTCTTTTCTTTGTAACCCCCCATTAACTTTTCTTTCTATATTTTTTTTTCTACAAAATTATTTTCTATTATAATGAATATTCTATATTTTTTGTCTTCTACATTTTATTTTCTATATTTTTTTTCAATCTTTAATTCTATTCGTCAAATTCCAAAGATAAATTTCAAACAACGGTTTGACATAATTTGTTTCAACCCGATCACCTCGAGCCAGACATCCGAACTGAAAAAAAATCGAGTTTCGAGTTTTGAGTTCGAGTGTAGAACTCGAACTCAAAACCCAAACTCGACACTCGATTATTTCCGAGTGTCACACTCAAAACCCAAACTCGACACTCGATTTTTTCGAGTGACACTCAAATCCAAACTCAAAAATTAATATTTTTTGGTTGAATATTTTAATAGTTTTAAATTTTTTTTAGGAAATAATTCTGGAAAAATGAGCTAATGTTAAGTTTTTAATTGATTATTTTCCTTTTATTTACAATTAAAGAGTAAAAAAAAATCTTAAATACTCTATTTTAATTTTGATTATGGTACAAAATAATTAATCTTGCCTAAAAAAAGAGTTTTTGCCTGATTGATTTTTCTGAATCTGAAGCCTGATTTTTATTATTTTTAAATTTGACCTTTATATTCAATGAATTCAAACTTGAAGTTTTTCCAATAAATTGATATTTGCCTTTAAAACTGATCGTTTTATGATTGTATTCGCTGCCATATTTCCAGAGTTTTTCTTACAAACACCACCGCAAATACTTTAAAATCTCTCGATAAATGCCGAGCTTGATGGCATATTGTGGAGTAGGCAGGCCAACTTTTTTAGGTAAGGCATATCTTTTCCTTTAGAAACCCAAAATGAAGATGTTGATTTAGCTGAAAATGAAGTGTTATCTAATACATTTTTTATAAAAAAAATTTTCAAGTTCGTATTGCTTAATTTCTTCGGATGTTTCATTTTCACTTAAATAATCATCATCCCTCATCATTCCAGATATAGAGTCTTGAGTAACGTTTTGATCAGCTGTATCTTCTGAAATAACAGATTGATTTGGCTGGATATTACTTTTTTTCAAATACTCATTAGCCACATTACTTAAATTGTCTATAGCTTTTTTTTTCATATCAAAACAATCTGGTCTTCTGAACCATTGACTTAATTTTGAGACATTTAATAGAGAAGCTACATGATAGACACTTGAATTTATTTCATCTTTAAATTTATGCCGAAAAGCTGCTATCAAATAATTGCATAAGTCACGATAATTGCCAGTCACTTTCATACGATTCCATTTCGATAAAGTTATATTTAGAGTAGGCAATACATCAGCTATTGTTGAATTGGTCCTTTGCATTACTAAGTTAAATTGAAATGCTGGAAGAAGAATTTGTAAATAAGCTTCTAAAACTTCTAAAGACACCGGGCAAGGCTCGTTAGGAGAGAATGCGTCTCTTTTTAGAGCCGTATGAAACGAATCCAACATTAGAAAACTAGAAGACCATCGAGTTTTGTTTTCAATTCTTAAACGTGCCTTTTTCTCCATGTAGAACTTTGATTGTTTGATTGAATTTTTATGTTTTGAAGCATATTTACTTAATGTTTTAATAACTGTAGTTAAGGGTCTTGATTTTTCGATTGCCATTCTAACAGCTATATTGTTTTTATGACAAGCACATGATATTCTTGGAATTTCATTAGAACCAATTTCTAAAGATAAATCATTTATTATAGCACCACCATATTTAAAATCATAATGTCTCATCTCATTAAAACTAAATTGTTCTATGTTTGCCTGGTTTTTATTTCTTTCTAACTCTACTTTATGATCAAATTTTTTTCTGTCAAAATATGAATTTACATCAGCCATTTCGAGACTAAATTGCTTTATCTGTTCATTTGTACTAAGTATTGATTCTAAGTGACCCTGTTAATTATATTCGTCATCAACTTCAGAAATGATCCTTTCATTATCATCAGATTGACAGTTATTTTCGATCAATGTCTCGTTATTTGATATATCACTTTCATTTAGTTCATCTATTTAAACATAATTTGGTTTAAATAAACGAACAAATGCACTTGCTTCATCTGTTGAAATTCTTTTATATGTACGTAAAATTAGGCAAAGTGTAAATTTTTCTCAATTTTCATTTTGCTCTTTTTGCCTAAAAAAAATGAAAAATTTAAATACGCAATTACTTGCACAGTGAAATTTTAGGAAACCACTCCTTAAATTTTTAACATCAAAAAACTTTTGTTAAAAATTAAAAAAAAGAGGATTGGTCTTTATAAAATTTACTGTGCAAATAATTGCGCATTTAAATTTTTTATTTTTTTTTTGAGCAAAATAAAATTTGAACAAAATTTACACTTTGCCGAAAAATTAGTGATAGGACCTTACCGGGTTTGCATTGAAATTTTGCCTTCTTTTTATTTATCGGTCATAATCAAAAACTGAAAAAAATTATATTTTTATAGAGGGTTTTTTCTGTAGATTTTGAATATATAAAAAAATAAGTAAAATTAATCTTTGGATTAATTCCAATTTGGTCTAAAGTTTCAATTATGAATCGAAACAAAATTAACATTTTTTTAGTTGCAATCTAAAAATATTATTTTCTTTATATTTTTTTTTATTAATATAAATTAAATAAATTAAGGATTAAGATAGTTCGGTTACTTTCGAGTCAAAATTATCAAAATTGTTTGGAACTCAGCTTAGTATTTGGATTATATACTAATTGCCAAACAAATAACAAATATTGACTACAATCTATTTCAGTCTACTTAGACAACTTTTTATTTAAGAAAAAATTACATATGATTCGAAATATCCAAGATTTAAATACTCTTTCAAAAGACAGTAAAACTTTGAAATTTGAAAACAAACCGCCATTCGAAATAAAAAAATCGTGTGATCGAATTTTCACAATTGGGAAAATTAATTTAGATTTAAAGACATTAAAACTAATAAATACTGGACTAAATTTTATACCAACGTTTAATAAAATCTATCTTTATTTTTATCTCTTTAATTTTTATAAATCTTTAACTGATCTTAATCGAATGCATTAAAAATTATATTTAAATCACTCTCTAGTCTTAGTCGAAAGTGAATACAGTTTGAAACAAATACTTGAAAAGAAAAATCTTGCAAGTGATGATTTTTTTAATAATCGTTCAAGAAACAATATTTCTTTTAATGCAAATTTGAATCAAAAACAACCACAAGATACTTTGTTTAATTTTTTATCATTAAAATATCCTAAGATAATATCTAATTTACCTATTTTATTTCAAACAAGAAAATTTAGAAAACTTTATTTATCGAATTTACTATCTATTGTCAAAACGAATCCTAACAAAAACACAAGCACATCTTATTTCAAAAAATGTCTCAAAAGCTTAAAATCAAATGATATTGTAGTTTGTAACTCTGATAAAAATGTAGGTATTTCTCTTGTAGAAAATAATGTTTATGATAGGCTCTGTTTAGAGCATCTTAATGATAATCGGACTTATTTGAAAATTGATTTTAATCCGCAATTCTTACTTTTCAAAAAAACTATCGATGGTGTTGAAGAATTATACAAGCAAAGCTTTATTTGTAAAAATTTGTATAATAAACTAAAATCTATAATTTTATTCAAAAAGCTTCCTTCATTTCGAATTTTGCCTAAATTACATAAACCTAAATTTGGCATTCGTCCGCTGGTAAATTGTTCGAACTCAATCACCACATGCTTATCAAAAATAATTGATTATTTTTTAAAAACCAATCGTAAAAAAGCATTTCACATATATTCAAGACTCACAAAATCTTATTCAATTTCTAAACGATTTTAAAGGTGACAAAAAAGATAATTTATTCACAGGTGACTTTGATGGACTGTATACAAATATCGAAATTGATGAAGCAATTTCAAATGTAATGGAACTATTTAGAGTAAGTAATAACCTTCAAATAAGTTCATTTGCCTTTTACACCTTTCTTATTATTGTTCTAAAACATAACTATTTCTATTATAAAAATAAAAATCGTTTTCTTTTCTTCCTACAACTTATTGGTATATCAATGGGTACAGCATGTGGGCCATCTATTGCTAATTTACACTTAGCGTTCTACGAGCTTAAATTCAAATCTGTTTTAAATTCAATTTTATTTTTTCGATTTATTGATGACGTTTTTTTCATTTCAAAATATCAGATCAATGAAAAAAAATTTTTTGAGACAATTTACCCAAGATTAAAACTCAATCTAGTGACTGGTAAAGTGGTTAATTTCTTAGACTTAAATATTTCATTTGATTATGATTTTAAATTATTATTTAATTTGTTTATCAAACCAACGAATACTCAAAGTTACTTAATTATCGACTCGAACCACCCCAAGCAAATTTTCAAGAATATACCAAATGGCTTAATACATAGGATAAGACGAATATGTTCTAATATAAATGATTATTATTTTCATACTTTAAAGTTACATAACTCCCTCCTCAAAAATGGTTACTCTTCAACAAATATTAAACATTTAATCAGAACATATGCAAAAAGAAACCGAGAAGATCTTATCCAATACAAAGTTAATGATAATTTTTCAAACACATGTGACTGATATTTTTTGTAACTATTTTTGACAAAAATTTTTTAAAAATTAAGTCAATTTTAAATTGTGCCTGGTATAAATCTCTTGAATTAAATAACTCAAATGAATTTAAATTAAAACTAATCTTTAAAACACTTCCTAATTTTAATGATTATCTTGTTAATAAACTACCATTTAAATTTAATCAAAATAGGTATTATAAGTGCTCTAACATTAAATGTAAAATATGTGTATACTCAAATCAAAGTTCACTTTTAGATAACAAATTTAATACTCCTATTTTAATACCTTCTATATCGTCATGTGATTCAATTAATTGCATTTATGTAATTAAATGTAAAAAATGTAATAAATACTATATAGGTCAAACATCACGAAAAGTCTCTATTAGAATACAAGAACATATTTATAAAATTAAATACTGTATGAAAATTTCAAATAATAGAGAGCAGTTAAACAATTTTCTTTTAAACTGTAAAGACTCATTTTTATTGTATAAGCATTTTAGAAAAGATTATCACTTGCAAGATTTTTCTTTTCAAGTATTTGTTTCAAACTGTATTCACTTTCGACTAAGACTAGAGAGTGATTTAAATATAATTTTTAATACATTGAAACCAAATGGTTTAAATACTTCAATTTCAAAACTGGACTCTTTAAATTCTTATATTTTATAATATAATTTAAAATTTATTTTTTTAAAATGAATCACTAAATTTGTACAAAAACAACATTTAACTATTTTTTCTTTAATTTATAAATAAAAATTTCATCCTTTTTTTTTTAAATGCTAGATAAAAATAATACTGATGAAGGCCACTAGCCGAAACGCGTCTATTTAAAACGTATTTATTTATCAAATTTAAAATCCAATTTTATACGTATATATTTTAATAAACGTTTTAAACGAAAAACTTATTTTTTATTCAAATTTATTTTAGGATTAGCTAAACAAATTTTTCAAGACACTTTTGATATCCTGTGGTAAGGATGATTCCTCAATTTTTTTTTTATATTTAGCCTTTTATAAAACTGCATTTAACTTTTTTCTCGAGAAAAAAAAAGTACTGTCACTCAGTAATATGCTTAGTGTAAATCTATATATCTTTTTTTTATTTGTAAATCTATCTTTTTTAAATATAGAATTAATTTTAGCAATTTTCAAAATTTTTCTTTTGTGTGTGACTCAAAATGTATGTGATATCAATTTATAATTGAATTACATATTCAAATTAATTATCTCCACAGGGCATTCAATTTGACAGTTAAGAAATTTATTTAAAATTGTTCACACAAAAAAAGATAAAATTACGTAACAGTGTAACTAATCTCCAAAACGAAATTTTATTTTTTCTTCTTACACATTCTTAGTTTTAGATCATGATAATTTCAAAAAGTTGAAGAGTCTTTTCTCAAAAGGCTATAAACAATAAATTAAAACAAAATCAAACATTCGAAAATCAGATAAAAAACTAGCTAACAAGGCTCGTTAGTGATTAACTAGGTCGTTCTAGTGTATCAATATACAAATCTAATCTCTTTAATATTTACACTAAATAAACAATTTTTTTTCCACTAAAATAAACAAATCCAGTAAATTAGAAAACTCAAAGTCTGCAGGTCATTATTGATGAATAAAGGAAAATCAACAAAACTTACATTATTATTTATTTTTTTTATAAAAGTAAAAAATAATAATTAAAAAAAGGTTACTCAAATAGTGTCCCGTATCAAGGTTAACTTCTGAGAATTAATTGATATCAATAAATTCAATAGAGTATGATCAAGACTATTTTAATTAAGATTTTTGTTAAAAGCATTTTTAAGATTTATTGTACATTTAACAGAACAATGTTTCAAAATAAGTGGTTTTATTCGCATGATCGAATTTTAGGTATTTTACTGTTTTTTTTTTGTTGTTCTTAGAAAAAGTAATAAAATAATTTAAATACAAATTAAAATCCTGTTATTTCTTAAATTCTATTTAAACAAAATAAAAAAAAACATGAAAAATTCTTCAGCACTTCAAAATATATGTCAAGTCAAGCGTTAACCTAATTTTATAGTTGGCGTTGTCATAAATTACTAATTATTTTTTTTTACTTATTTAGATCTTTGAAATAAAAAAGAAAGAATTAGTAAAGTATAAAACATTTTGCCTTTAGGGAATAGATGTTGCTTGACATTTTTATTAAGCTTTTTAATTAATTTAAAAAGGTATGAATATATAGTTATTAATTCTTTTAAGTTCTAAATCAAAATAAGTTTTGAACTATTTAAAAAAATTAATTGTATGTTTTAATTCTAAAAAAATGTCCCTAGCGAAAAATAAATTTTCTCCTCTAGCTATAAATATAATATCAATCAATCAGATTTTTTTTAAGGAGAAAAAAAGTGATTCTTTTAATCAAAAAGTATTTTTACGCTAAAAGGCCGCATGTTTGATAAAACAAAGGACTTGGATGTTTTAGGACATTTCATAGAGCTTTTCTTCGAGTTATATAGCCATGATTTTTTCTTGCTTTGTATAAAACATAATCAAATTAATTCCGTGTTGGAAAATTATCGAATTTTATCTCTTCAAAAATTTGCCTATTTGGTTCTTTAATTATCCAACTCCCACTTTCCTATGACTGAAATAATAACAAGCGTCTTAAAGAGGTTAAGTTCAGATTTGAGATTCTTTCCTTTTTTCCTTCGATCTTTGAGTTTATATAAATTACTATGATCGCTTTAGTTATTTTTGTAAATCCGTTAAAACAATGGCTATTTGGAACTAATTAAAGTCGTTTATGAGTAATAATTTTTGGGTTACTCATTAAAAGGAAAAAGTTTTGACTAGTATTAAATTGACCGTGAAAGGTTGTCAAATAAGGTCTTGAAAGAAAGCTATTAGATATTATTTAATGAGTCTACCAAATCTCTACGCTCTAAAACCATTTCAGCAGAATCAAAAACCGTTTCAACACATTCACTAAAACTGAAGCACATTTCCTTACGTCAAACTTAATAAAAAATGAAAAAAATTTTAATTCGTCTCGTAATTTTACACTAAATAGAAAAATTTTAAAAAAATTTGAGGTTACCGTATACTCTTCCTGTGAGTTGGTCAGGTTAACTTAATAGATGAAAAATCTCCGATTAATAGATTTAATCACCCGGTAATTTTATATTGATTACCTGGGATCCAGGTAATCAATATAAAATAAAAGAAACAAAATATCTCATAAAAAAATATCACATGAAAAAGTGAATCTTGTTTCAAAATAGCATACAAGAAAAAAAAATAATCTCAATTCAGTTAACTCCCATTTTATTATATAGCGTCACTTAGCAACTATTGGCCTTAAGAAAAACTATTCAAGCAGCATTTGATTTAACTTTAGAGAATATTCCCAAAAATGAAAAAACGGCCACTGATAAGATGCTTATATATTTCGATTCGACATGGTTAAATGGAAGATTTCCGATTGCCTTATGGAACCATAATATAACAATAGGACCTCGTATAAATAATTTTGTCGAAGTTTTCAATTCAAAGTTAAATAAAGCAATTGGAAGTTCACATCCGAATACTTTTAAATTAATAAATTTGTTTCAAAATTACAAGTCTTTATATTTCGTAAAATACCTAAAAGGATTAATATTAAATTGTAAAACCTAAAAAAAATACGATATTCGGGAACAAAACATTAAAGAGCTCTTTTATTTGAATTTAGATGCTGCATCAAGTTTTCGATGAAAAATTTGGCATTTAAATTAAAAATAAGCTGATAAGCGCATTTGTTTAGAATTAGGCTATTTTAACATCGGCTAGATTGTATGTGATGCATGGGGTAAAAAGTGATTTTAAGGGCATGCAACTAAGCGCAGGAATGGTATACGATATAAATTTTTCTGATCTTAAAACCAATAACAAAGCAAGTTTTAAACTTGAAGATTTTACGATTTTATTCTCAATACCAAACCCATTAATTCCCGCTCGAATCTGTAAATGAAAGACAAAAATTCAGCTTTTTATTAAATTTAAAAAAAATAATTTTCTGAAAGTTTTAAGGTGATAATGAGACGTCTTTTGAATGTGCAGAAATAATTTTTGAGTTTGCTGAAACAATTATCGAATAATTTAATTTGCTATTGACAAAATATTTTAGTACCTTTGGTTTTCTTTAAACTATTTTCTAATATTCTATTATAAATAAATTCATGAAAAAAATGAGACGACTTTTCACTGAGCACTGAGCTACACTGAACTTTTTTTCTCACATATATTAAGAAAAAAAAACTTTCAAAAAATCCTAAAAACCCTAAAGTTTTTGAGTGGATTAAAATGTTTTATTTGAAAAAAGAAATTAAAAAATACAACTAAATAACAATATGCTTATATTGAAAAATAAAAGCGAATAGCATTTAACCAAGACGTTCCAATGCTTCAATCATTACAACACTGTTTCCTCTGACAACAACCATACCGATTGGATTCATTACATTACTCCCTCTAACATGTTCTGTTGCTTCATCAATTACTAAATTCATGAACGGATCATATCCTCTCAATGTGCCAGTAACTAATCTATTACCATTGATTTTCACTTAAATAAAACTAAATTAAAAATAGCTAAGAAACGAATTTTTAGAAATAGCTTACATGAAACCTTCTTATCCATAAATCTTCAAATGAAAATAATTTTTTATTTAATAAAAATTGATTTAAAATTGGATTTTTAAAGTTTACTTTTTCAGTTCTGGTGGATTCGCTTTGCTCATTTTAGAATTTTAGCAAAAAAGTTGTTGAAAATTATAAAGTATTAATTTTTCAGTTTTTATTTAAAAATGAAAATTTTAAATCTCTTCAAAATTTTAAATTTCTTCATTAAAATTTAACTTTGAGTACTTGCCAGACACAAATTAAAATAACCATATTTTGAATATGCAAAAAAAAAAATTGCAAAATAATAAAATAAGACAAAAATTTAAATTCTGTTTCAAATGTGAACTATTTTTCGAAGAATCATCATTTTATTTTCTAATGTCCTTTAGTTCATATCCTAAGGGAGAAAAAAAATTATTAACTTTTATTTCAATTAGTTTTTTTTTATTATTATAATGAAATTCTAAGGAACAATGCTCTAAGTTTAAACTGACAATAAAATTTTAATCAAGGAAAAATAATTCTAAAATTCAAATTAAATTCTATAATTGGAAAACTCTGATTAATTTGTAAGTGACCCAAAATTGGTCTATAAATTACGCAACTAAAAGCTCCTTCAGAAAAATTAAGACTATTGGAAACAAAAGTTTCAATAAAGAAAAATCATTTTTAAAATGGTCGTCAAATTTTTAGTATTTTTAGGTTTAATTTTGATCACTGCAAGTGCGCCAATAACGAAAACTGCCAATGTAAAAATAAATTCAAGATCAATTGTTGATGTATTTTATAGAACATTTTATCCAGATTATAAATTTCTTAAAGAAGACTACAGTCCTAAATTTTATGACTATAACAATTATAATAGATTTAACTATAAGCCTTATAATTATGATATGACTTATGAGTATATTCCGTATGATTACGATTATCCAGCTCGCGTGTATGAGCGTATTCCGTACAAATATGAGTACTACAGACCCTTTTAGAATTTTTTCAAATTTTGATAATTCAAAAAGAATAAAAAAATTTAAAAATTTTTTTTTGGATTTATTAAATAAACATGATATGGGAAAATCAGGATAATTTTCTTTTATTATTAGTTTTCAAATTGTTTGAAATTTCTATAATAATATTATCCCGTCAAAACTTATTCGGTGTCAAAATTAAAGTTGCTTAACTTAAATTAAGCATAACTCAGCATTTTTTCAGTCGATTTTCGTCAAATTTTGCAAACGTGATAAAAATTCCAATTTTTGAAAAGTTTCGTAATTATATTTCAAAATTTAACATGAGAATGTTTTGTAAAAAAATTAAATAACGCAATTAAAAAATATTGAAAATTTAAAATAGAAAAAAATCTTGCCGTATCCTTTTGGTCGCCAGATTTCCCCATAAGTCTCTTAAACATAGAAAAAAATCTTACCGTATCCTTTTGGTCACCAGATTTCCCCATAAGTCTCTTAAACATAGAAAAAAATAGTATAGACATCTTTGTTTCAAAAATTAAAATGTTTTTCTTAAACATTAAAATTATTGAATACAAAAAGTCCCAATGAAAACTTTACTTCATTGTATTTTTCTATAAGTATTTAAAATTAACCCATAAAAATCCGATACTTGATAGGAGGAATTTTCAGATTTATTACCATAGTTATTGTCGATAATAGGGACTGTTTTTTAACAAACTTAAAAGTCTTTCCAGCATTCCTAATAATCTTATCAGTGTACTTAAAAATCGCTTGAACATACATACTTATTCCTGATTTAAATATCTAATTTTTTATTTATTTATTTATTGGTTCCAGAAAAAAGGCCGCAGCAAAGGCGATAGAAACGCTGGAGTATCTTTCGCGGACCTCAAACTCAGTATAAATATCACATTTGATAAGAATAAAAAACGTATTATAAAAAAATAAAAAAACTACAGTGGTTCCGGAAAGTTTAAAACATTAGTCTTTTTTTGCATTATTTAATTAAAATGAACAAAAATTTGTGGTATAATAACGTTATTGGGCTCCCCGAAATTTTTTTTATTTTACCTCAGACTATTTCTGATAATTTCAACTGTTAATTTCGCCAGTCGGTCTAAACCTTTTAAAAAATCAAAAATATACCCCAAAATTTATGTTTATTTTGCTTGTCCAAAAAGTTTAAGACATCTGGTATATATCACCAAAATAGGCACGATTTAACTAGAAATCTAATTTTTTTTTGGATTAGACATAAAATTGATTAATTCTGAGCATTTAATAATTTTACTTTTCCTATTTTTTTGCAGGATTTGGTGGTTATTTTTTAACTTGCCGTGATGGATTCTGTGGTGGCTAAACAATTATTTTTAAATTGATTGCAAACTCTAATCTTTAACAATTGCATGAATTTTTTTTTAAATTTATTATTTTTAAATTCCGTACCTTGGTCTTTAAAAAAAAACAGTCCGTGTCCGTATTTTATTATTTCAAAAAAATTCAGTCCGGATTTTAGGGATAACCTGAATTTAATGATTCATTAAAAAAGACTGATAATAATGCTAGTATGCTCAAAATAGTTTAAGGTACACTTAAAAGATTTTTAGGTATGCTGAAAAGATTTTCAAGGATGCGGTTAAGCAAGACCCGCGATAATATAATGTACATCAAATTTTTTTCTCAAAAAGTCGCTTTAAAGAATTTAACTCGAAAGTAATTTTACATCTATCTTGATTCCTTGAGGAGTCTTAGTGTTTTAAAGTCATAAAGACAATAATTTTTAAAAAAATTATTTTATTTCTTTGTTGAAAATATTCAACATATATCTAAAAAAAATTTTTTTCTTCTAAACTTGAGTTGCTGAACACGAATTTGCAAAAAAAAATTGCTCAAAAATGTTATTAATTTAGAGCTTTATATAAAGTACCCTAATTTAGAGACTTAGAGCTCCATACGGAATCAAAGTAAGGTTCCAGTTTATTTTTGTAATCACTTTGGTTTATCTTCATAAACAAAATTAAGCTATTGATTTTGTCTAAAAAAGTAAATTTGAAATTATGATCTCGGAAACCTTAATATTTTTCAGAATTAGAAAATCAAATAAAAAATTGAATATATTTCTAAAAATTTATTTAAAATTGAACACACTTGTAAAAAAAAATCAATTTAAAATCAGACAAAAATTGGTATTTAATTAAAGGATCTATTTCGCTTTAAATATTTCTTGTATCTTCTTATTCTATAGATTATCAAGTAGCTAAGTATTATGAAAAAAACAATATTGATTAGTAGATAAAGAAAAACTGGAAGATTTTGTTTGACACAACCCAAATAATCTTGACATCTGGTTGACTTATTAAAATTAAACGGGACAAAAAACATAACTATTAAACGTATCAAATCAAAAAAAGATGTTATTATCAAAATTTTCAATTTAGAATTCCAAATTGCAAATAAGATCCACACCATACAAAAAATACTACAAACTAAAGCTAATACGATGAACAATTGTTGATTAGGATTTAATTTACTCTGATTTTGATTGCTTTCAAGAACATCAAAAAATAATGTCCATGATAGAATTTGTGACAATTGAAATCCGATCAAAAAAGTTAAAATAATTTCTAGTAAATACTTTTTTCGTTTAACTTTCTTAAATGGTTTACTTTCGGCTTTTTTTACACTGTTAATTGTACATTTTGATTCCAATGGATCTACATTAATTTTATTTACTTCTTCTTTAATATTCAAACTAAATTGTTCTGCCGAGCTTTCCTCCTCAGAAAAATAATCAATGTTATCAAAAAGACCCATTTAGGTTATTATAATTATTAATTGTCAATCTCAATTTTATTTTTCTATTCATTTAAAAAATTATTTTTTAAAATTTAAATTAGGGATTAGCGCCAAATTTTTCAATTAGAACTTTTTAAATTAAAATAAGGTTGCTTAGTTCAATTTTAAATGTTTTTTTTTCGTTAAAAAAAATCCGAATTCTCAAAGTAAAATAATTAAGTAAATTAATGTTATAATAGGAGTTCGGGAATCCAACGTAATTATTCAAGTGACTCCATTTCAACTAAAGATCGACTAGTATTTTTTTTAAGTTATAGTTTATACGCAAAAGTAAAAAAGGACCGAAAATTTTTATTTATGACAAAATTCTTCCGATAGAAAAAGCTAAAGATTATTTTT
>NTPY01000635.1:1968608-1982290 GCA_002922825.1 Brachionus calyciflorus | reverse complement strand
AGTGACTCAATTTCAACTAAAGATCGACTAGTATTTTTTTTAAGTTATAGTTTATACGCAAAGTTAAAAAAGGGCCGAAAATTTTTATTTATGACAAAATTCTTCCGATAGAAAAAGCTCAAGATTATTTTTCATTTGTGTCTGTACGTAAAAAAATATCGCCAAATATTTAATTTGGGTATTCCTAAAAGACGGAATGAAAGAGCGGAATCCTGGAACACGGAATGGAAGATGCTTAAATACGGAATTCTAACAGTCTTTGGAATTCTAACAAAAATACGGAGCATGGGACAGTTCTAAAATAATATTAGATATATCTAATATACTAGACAATCAAGTCCAATCAAGGGCTATATCTCGTTTAAGTTGCAGAGGACACTATCGGTGTGCTTAAATTTTTAATTAAACTTGTCAAAATTGTCACAAATTTTTAAGCAGATCTTAGAAAGTAGAAAATTTTTCAATAGAAACCTTTTTTAGGAATATGACCCTAACGTTTAAATACGCAATATGTTTATTGGGATTTTATTTTTAAATTTTTGAATTCACAAATGAACACATAAAAGCAATGATAAAATCAAATAAAATATTACATGGATATTTATTTAAAAATACTTTATACAATTTACAATATAAAGAGAGAATAAAAAACAAAACAAATTTAAGGAGTGATAAATCTTTAGATTTTGTTTTTAAAAAAAATTAAGTGATATTTTCCATAGGGCAAATATATCAGAGAGGGCTTCGTTGATAAATAATTTGAACTTATTTTGACGGTCAAAGTAAAATTTATTGTACGCTTAGAATACTGTGTCTAACATGGACATCGAATTGAGAATTGATTCATCCTTTTACAAATTAAATTAATTTAAAGAAGTATTTTATTAGTTAATTCTTAACTTACGTTATAACAAGTTTGTATAAAATCTTCCATTGTAATAACACCTTCCTGCTTAGGGTTTAATTTCTTTAAAAAAATCATATTTTTAAAAATTTATTTCATTTAAAAAAAAAATCTAATTTACTTTAAAAACTGTTTCAGCATGTTGCTTGGGAGTGCTTTCGTCAATTAAAGGATTTGTGAATTTTCCCATTAATTCATAAATTGATGTAATAACCATCAATAATTCTTCTTTAGTTACTTTGCCATCTTTATTTATATCATATAGATTGAAAATCCAGCGTAGTTTTTCGTCAATTGTTCCTCTTGACAAAATTGAAAGGCCCATTAGAAAATCTTCGAAATTTACAGTTCCATCTGAATTTTGGTCAATTGTTGAAAATATAAATCGAGCGTAATTTGAACAATCTTAAAAATTTTTTTGTCTTAAAAGAACTAAGACATATTTAAAACTAATTGTTTGGAATACCTCCTTGTGGAAAAAATTGGGAATAAATTTCCTTAAACATTTGTTCAGTCACAATACCACTGGGGCATTCTTGTTTGAATCCACGATACATCAACTGAATTTCTTTTCTTGTGAATCGTGTTTCTTTGACAAGTTCTTCGATTGGTCTTGGCTTATAGCGTATGATTGTTTGCGAATGTTCTTCAAATTCATTTTCTTTAAAAATAAAAAATTTTAAAAAATTACCGAAAAAATTGAAATGTGCATATATTTTTCTAAAAACTCTTTTAAATGCTTATAATTTTAGTCATTCCTTATTTGAAAATATAAACTATAAGTGTTGATTTGATATGAGGATTTGACCAAAACTTAATTTGAACTGTTTATTTACATTTTTCTTTTTTAATTCACAAATTTTTAATTTACGATAAAGAGGGGTCTTAAACTAGACCGTAAAAAATGCACATTATTTAAAACCAACAGGTCAAACTATTATAAAATTTAATATAACATAAATATGTTTGATAAAAATAATTAAATGATTTTGAATTTTACCGTATTTCCTTGCTAAAGAACGCGTGGGTTTATACCCTAAGTTGCATACAAAGTGCATACCTCTCCCATGTTAAAATTTTATTATCAAAGGTGCGACGGGATACGTTCGCGACTTCGGGTTGTAACACTGAGTTTCAAGCTAGGTTTTATTTAATAACAATGGGTAATTAACATCTTAAAATGAGTTTCGGACAAGAAGAAGAGTAAAATTCAATTTTAGCTAAAACCAAACACTGCAAAAAATCAAAATACTTAAGATATACAATCAAAACCGGTAAATTTTTGATTTTTCGAATCTTCATTAATTTTTATAGTAAAAACTGTTTTGAGTAATTTATTGTTCTCAAGTCACTTTTATTTACACGGTGTTCAAAATTTTGATTCAAATACTTAAAAATTCATATAATCAATCAGATTTAAAATATTTAAATTTTTTGCAGTGTTTGGTTTTAGCTAAAATTGAATTTTCTCTTCTTCTTGTCCGAAACTCATTTGCAGCACTTATATCCAAAATAAGAGTTTTTTATATTAACTTTATTTTGATTTTAGACCCCGGGTTTATAATTAAAAATTGACTTAAATTTATTTGAATATTTTTTATATATTTTTTTAATTTTATATATTAACCCAGGGTTAAATTATATTATTCGGTTAATTACCCATTGTTATTAAATAAAACTTAGCTTGAAACTCAGTGTTACAACCCGAAGTCGCGAACGTATCCCGCCGCACGGGATGGGAGAGGTCTATCCGGTTGCATGCACTTTATATGCAACTTCCGGTATAAACCCACGCCTTCTTTAGCAAGGAAATACGGTAATAATTGATAAGCTAATTAACTATATTTTTAAGAAATTGCGCTAATTTATTTTCTAATCAGGAAATAAAATTGAAGTTTCTCCCTTTTAGATCAATATCTCGTTATTAGTTTTCATGCAAAAGCTAAAAAAACATGTAAATGTTCTGACAAAACTAATTTTATAAATTTGTAAATTTAATTTTCTCATAAGAAATAGCCTAATACATGTTTCGTTATAAAAGTCATCTTTTTTTTTTACTTTATTAGTAGTAACAAAAATTTTCTCACCACAATTTAAAAATTCGTCCCCAAATTTGAGAGAGTTTCCGCTTTAAAATCAAGTTGTAAAAAGGAAATTTTTTTCACTAATTTTTGAACAGAATTTCTTCTATCAACTTTTTCCAAAAAGCAAATAAATTTAGTTGACTATTTTTTGAAATTAATTATTCATTTTAATATGTCAAATTTTATTTGTTTTTGTATTGAAAAAGTTACGGATGTTTCTCCTTTCATGGTATAAAATCCGATATTTTTTTAAGGAAATAATTGACACTAAAAACTAAAATTTCAAATTAGCCTAAAATCATATTAAATGATCAAAAAGTTTAAATCCTTCGTGTCTTTAAATGGAATTTAAAAGCTATTATTAAATTTTCGATTGAATGAAATTCATTTTAAAAGAGAGTTTATCGATGAAAGATTCAATAAAAATTGTTTAAAAATTTTTCTATTAATTATTTTTTACACCTAAATATTTTGGAAAACAATTTTAAACCAAAGATTAATAAATTCCATAGAAAAAGCTTTAAAAACCATATAGCATCATATCATATTTTAGATTTTGAAAATAATGCAGTGGATTTAAAAAACGTTCAAGTGGAATAAAGGGCTATCCCTAAAAGACGGAATGTGAGGACGGAATGCCGGAACACGGAACGGAACATGCTAAAATACGGAACACTGATAACGGAATAGGATGAAATACGGAATTTTAATTCACGGAATCAAAACTTAAATACAGAACAAATTTATATTAAAATTTACGGAACGTTAATTAAAAAATTTCTTTTACTAAAACACGGAATCTTTAAGGAACAGACAAAAACTTTTTGATTCATTGCTTCATCTTTTTTTCACCAAAAATTTTTTTTTTCTTTGAACTAATCTAAAAATTAATGGCAACCGTCTGATAAAAATAATTTTTGGTAAATTTGATTATAAAGTAAGGATTACACCATTTTTTTACCAAATTCGTTTTCTACGACATTTTTATGAGTAAACTTGGAATCTGAAAAAAAAATTCAAAAAAGCGTTGGGGTCGACCTTAAAAAATGTGTCAAAGTTAGGTCTTTAAGCAATCTATTAGATTCAGTATTTTTAATAAATAAGTAACAAAGGGTTAAAATAATATCTAAATAATAAAAGATCACTCTAACTTGTCTCTATAGAATTTATTTTATACAAAGTTCCGGATTACCTTTGGAGACAAATGCTGGCCGAAAAAAGTATATATTTTTAGTTAGTGCTTTGGAGGATAAATAAGTACTGGAGCCAAGATAAGTAGTGCGTTATGCAGGATAGAAGATAAGCTTTAAAAAGATATATAATATTAGTATATTTATCGCATTGAAATTAATTTTTCATTTAATATAATATCCATTCCGTATATCTTCCGTATTTCAGTATCTAATATTCCGTTTAGTCTTCATAAATCATTCCGTATTTTAGTTTTGATTCCGTGAATTTAAATTACGTATTTCATCATATTCCGTTTTGATCGTTCCGAATTTTAGCATGCTCCGTTCAGGCATTCCGTCCTCACATTCAGTCTGTTGGGGAAAGCCGAATAAAATGATTATAAAATTAAAAAGCAAATTTTTTAAATTCATAAATTTTTGTTAAGCAAGACATTTTCTTGAATTAAATCGAAAAAACTATCTTAGAATCTTTTAACAATATATGAAAAATTTTTCAGAAAATTTTTTTATTATTAGGTCAGAGCCACTTAAGCTAGATAGAGATTTATTTTGCTTGGAGCCTGCTTTGGAAAATTTCAAATAATTTTTGATATTAATCCAAATTTTTCAAATTTTCGGTAAAATCCTAATTTCAAATCATCACTTTAAAACAAAAAGATGTGTTAGATACGTTTTCTCAGAAATGTGAAATGATTTTGACCATGATCGTTGAGCTTTTTTTTAGAATCTACTTCATCATCAATATTTTTTATCATATTTGAAAATTGTTTTATACTTTAAAATAAAATTTAATTCCAGAAGCATAAACCCTTCTATAATTTAATCTAAATCCTCTTGTTATAATGAAAGAGAGAATTTTCATTTTTGTTTGCTGTTAACTCAATTAAATAATATTTATGTTTACAGTATCTAAAAAGCTTATTAAGTACCAAACTTTTTCAAAGCAGACATCCTGAAATAAGCTTCCTCAAAAATAGAAAAAAAAATACTTAAAATAAAATGAATTTTTTTACTTTAAAAAAAAAGCACAAAAGGCATGATAAATATGTATGGACTTTTTAAAAAAATAAAAATTTGTCTAATTTTAAAATTTTAATTTACCTTTACGAAACATTCTTTTATGTTTACTTTTTTTACTCAAATTAACAAACAGGAAATTTTTATTTAATTTTTTTTTATTTATTAGCTTAATAAAATCATCATTTGATAAAATTTTCTGAAAATTCAATACAATATAAAATTTGTCGCAAATATATATATATATATATACATAAATATATTTTTATTTTTTCATATTATAAATAATTAAACTCAAACAAATATATTTTTATAAGGTTTATTTTAGCTTTAGATGTTTTTGTTGGGTTCAGAAATAATTGCTGAATATTCTCTCACACAATAAATTTTTAATGATTATAATAAAATTTATTTTCCCAACAACAACAACAAAAAATCATTGATAATAATCAGTTTGCTCTTAAAATATATATTAAATTTAAATAATTTAAATTACAGAAGTTGGAAAACTCTTTGGAAGCTTTATAGTAGTTGAAAAATATAAATGATTTAAATTTTTTGTAATTAGTGTCTTCCAAAAGTTTAATTCATCAATCACGGAATTGTAAAAACTTATGTTAAATAAGAAAAATAAAAAGTTGCTAAAAATTTAACCAATTTTATAAATTTGAAAAATTTCGTTTTTTTGGCGTAAAATATCTCTAGATCTATTTCGTGCTTAAGTTCAATAATTCTAGATTCGAAAAAAAAGTATTAATTATTTAAGGGAAATGATTAATTCAGAAAAAAATTAAGTTAAAATAGTTATTCTAAAAGTGAACATTCGCTTATGAACACAACCGTTATCATTACTAACGTAAAATCTCGGTAACGTATAAAAAAAATTTTTTAAAAACTGAATCAATTAAAAAAAAAACTAACAAAAACTGTTTATTAGGTCTAAAACCCAATAAAATTTCATCAGAAAAACATTATTGATTCATCAAGATCTATACTTCAATGTTAAGAAATCTTGTAAAGCTTTTTTTTTTATAAAAATTGAAAATATAATATTACTAAAATTCGCTCTTTTTTTTTTGAAAAGAATTCTTTTAATTCAAATCATGAAATAGCAGATTAATTACACAATGAATAAAGTCAATATTTCACTTCCTTTCTGGCAATAAATTTATGTTAAATCTGAAAAAAAGTCGAGAAAAATAAAAAAGAAAAAATTTAATCTTCAAAATAATTTTCTTGATCTAATTTATGGCAATTTTACTCAAGAAAGATCTCCCCTAATTTAAAAAAATACAATTTTAAATGAAAAATAAATAGTAATTAAATAACCGATTTTAAAATTTTAAAAGATTTAAATAAAAAAAAAGAAAATTCTATTTAATCATATAGAAGATTTTAATTTTCAATTAGCTTAAGGGTATTTTTATTTTATCGCTTTTAGAGACAAATTCGATTCGAAAAATAAAATTATTTCCTAGTTTTTCAAGTGCATACTTTCATGTCATAAAATATTTATAAAATCTTTTCTTTTTTTTAATTCTTTCTTGCTAAACTTGATCTGAAATAGAAGTTTTCATTAAATTTTTCACCCGTTTTCTTCAGAATTACCAACAAAATTAAACATGAAATGGCAGTTGAAAAATATCATCATAAAAAAAAAGAAATCTTAAAGAAAAAAAAAGAGAATTAATAAATTTTCAATAATAAACGTTTCGTCATCTCTCTTTGGCAAAATAAAAGGCTAAATTCGATTAGTGATCTTAATAAATAGAAAAAAAAAATTTATATATCGCGAAAATTTCCAATTTGCATGCTTATTCCTTTTAATTAAAAATAATTATTTTTCCAGCAACAAAATAGAAACTCATCAAGTACTTGGGAAACTGATTAATCTTTAAATAAAAAAGGGAAACATTATTTTTTTTTCTCCACTTTTCCATTTTAATTATTTTGAAACATAAGAAGAACAACAAGAACAAAAAAAAACTTATTTTAGATTTAAGTTTTTATTTTTTACTCACCATAATTATAGTATCCTAAAATATCATCTTCTTCATCCATTGTCTTTTAATTCGATCCAGGATTTAAATTAAGGCAATTTGAATAATTTTGAATTTGAGCAAAATGAAAAAAAAAAAACAAAACAAAACGACTGGATTAAAAACGACTACATAAAGAAATTTTAGTTTTCAAATATTTTTTTCCATTTCTCTAATGAAATTTAGTAATTAGTGGTTTAAATGTTTGCTTGAGGAATTACGGATCTAATAGGAAAAAATATTCTTGCTTATTAGTAAATATACGAATTTTTTAAGAAAAAAAAAAAAGTTTAAATAGTGTTTCTTATCTAGCAGATGCCTTTTCAGCAAAGAAAATTTTTCTTATCTCGGATTAACTATATTTATAGTTATTATATGGATTTTTTTAAGGATTTTTGAAGAAAATATTTTGCGTAATTGGAATGATTTTTTTTCTTAACTTTTCATCATATCTTCCAGGGTTCTTAATTAAGAATTTTAGTTTAAATAATTAAATAACATAGCGATGAAAATGAATCTTGATGAAGGAAAGGTACAAAAATCAGATTTACTTCTTCTAATTCGAAGTATAGTTTATCATTAAGTAATTTTTTTTATCAATTATTATTTTAATTATTGATAAAAAAAAAGAATATTTTAAGTCTTGTTTAATCCAAAGGGGATAAAAGCATTAAGCAAAATCCATCAAGAAAGAAAAAATTTTTTTGAAATCCAAAATACCGAAATATTTTCTCTTTTTGTTTCTTGATATTTATCAATCACTCGTTCAAATAAGCGAATTTAGCGCTCCTCGAGCTGAAAACTTAATATTTGCATTAAATGACTTGAACTAAAAATTGAGCTTAAATAATTTTTTTTAAGAAATCCTTCATGAAATAAATGGGAAAAAATTTATCACTTGTAAAAAAGCATTATTTTCTAAAACACTTAAAATACTAATGGCTTTTTCATGAAAAAATTCTCCTAATTTGAAAGTAATTTTTGCTTGTGTTTCAATCAGTTTAGTCAGTCATTAGATTTTATTTAATTAATTTTAATGAGTGCTTGAAGTTCATTAAGGTTCTCTCATTTCTTTTCCTTAAAACTTTACTTTTCATTTTTTAAAAATCGTTCGCCAATCTGATTCTTTTCCAAACTTGCGCATTTCTAATCAACTCATAGACTAGACTCATATATTAGTTGTAAAAAATTAAAATCTATTTTAATGTTAAAAGTCGATTCTTGATAGAACGAAACCCTATAAAGCCACAATTAATTATAACGAAATTAAAAAATTATATGAAATAACGTCTTGATATAACGAAAGAATGTATTTCGGAATCCACCTTTTCGTTATTCATAAAAGTGAAAAACAGGCCTTTTTCATCACTAAAGTTCATATAAAAAGCACCCTGAATATTTTTTCCTAACCATCGAATAAATATGAAATCTTAAAAAATTGAATTTTCATTGATTTTCGATTTCGAAAATTTAGTAGAAACTTGAATTTTTTTTTAGCTATTTGAGTAAAGCTATTTGTTATGAACTTTATAAATCAATTACAAATAAATAATATCTTAGATGCTTTTCCGCAAAAATCGCTAATTTATATTTTTCATTCAGACTTCATATAGTTTCGAAAAGCTGCTTACTCGAAAAAATATATCCCAAGAAAATAACTGCTTAAAACTTCTAAATCGCGTGATTAAAAAATTTGTTAAAAAAAGTTTGCTTCCCAACGAAAAGAAAGATTTAATTAATAAGGAACATAAATAGTTTTTGCTTGTTGAAATTTATGTTATCTTGAAAGAGTTTTTAATTTAATTGAACAAACCACTTTTTTAAATGATGCTACGCCTATTTAGAATGGTATAAAATAAAAGCTATCAAGTTTTTTAGTCTGAATTTACTGATAAAAAAACCCTTATAAATAAAAATTTAATTATTTCAAGCGATTCCTATGGCAAATAAAGAAGAAATAACTCGAAACAAAAAAATAATTATTTTATTACTGAATTTTAAAAAATTATTTTTGATATTTGGCGTGTTTTTAAAAATTAATAAAAATTTTTTGATTCTTGACTTATCTTGAGTTATTTCGCTTGTAAATCTGAAAAATTGATTAAAACTTGAACTTACTGAAATCTTATTTATTTCTTAATTCGTAATACATGAAATTCTCATTTAGACTTTTTAGACCTGCTTTTACTTATTATTTCATTTAGTAAATTAAGCAAAATAAATATTTATAAAATTATACTATTTAAAACATTCAATTGAACTTTACTTATATTAAATTGATTAATCATTAAATAATAATTTCAATTTCATCTAAAAATAAAGGAATTGTTTTTTTGTTTCTCCCTCAACATAGAAGCTTTAAACAATTTTATTTTTTTTGATATAAACTAATTGCTTTTGTATATGATAGAGTAGGCTTAAATACAAAAAAATAAAAAGTTAGCTCGATTTTAAACATCCCTAGTGATTAATGACTTAAATATGTTCGAATTGAAAACATAAGTTTTTAGAATTATATAATTCTAGTCTTTGCTAAGTTTGATGAGGCGCTTAAATTAAAATGATTTGAAAACTAAATACGCTTGTCTAAAATCAAGATGATATTTTTCTGCAAATAATTGAGAACTTAACTGAGAATTTTGATTTGGTAAAAATTTTTTAAAAGAAAATATTTTGAAAAATTCCATTAATCAAATAATGTCCTATCTGTCTTTAGAAATCAGATGGCGGAACTTCTTTAACAAATTTTTACAACTTAAAACGCTTTAGACTTTAAGCTTTAATATCTAAATTTTTCCATAGGATATTTTAAAAAGCGATTTTTTTTTTGAATTTTTCACTGCGACATTTGTCTTTTAAGCTTGATTTTAACTTAAGGCGAAATGTAACTAATATT
The DNA here is from genome assembly GCA_002922825.1 of Brachionus calyciflorus. NCBI lineage: Eukaryota > Metazoa > Rotifera > Eurotatoria > Ploima > Brachionidae > Brachionus > Brachionus calyciflorus. Next base: position 1,972,157 of record NTPY01000635.1, on the reverse strand, counting down.
AATAAATACAATTCTAAACAAGATTTAAGGCTCAAAATCAAAATGAAAAAATGCTTTTATTTTTTTAAAAATGAAACTCAGCAAAAAGCAATTTTTTTATTCAAAAAAGAATGCTGTAGATTTTAAAGATAAAAAAAATTTTTTTTTTTCAAAACCTTTCTTTGTGGCGGAAATTAGTATGCTATCTGACGTAAAATAATTTAATACTAATCAAAGAAAAAAAGAATTATTTCAAATAGTGATATCGATTTCTTAATAAAATTCCTTAAAAGTATACAGATAAGACAAGCAAAAACTAAACATTGTTGAGCAAGTTCGAGCACGTGTTCGAAAAATGTTCGAACATATATATACAACTTTATTTAACATTAAATAAAGCTTTCGGAAAAAATAGAGGTTTCATTGACGAAAGAGAATAATAGAAATGCATTATCATTTGTATGTATTGAAAAATTTTGAATAATTATTTTGCTTAATGACACACCCATTTTAAAATAATTTTGTTTAAAAGTCAAAGATCCTTTGGAACCTAAATAAGGAATTAAACACTATAATTAAACAATTACTCTCGTAGTTATTCATTTATTTATAACAAAATTTTGAAAATTTTGACTAATTAGAATTATTTAAATAATGTAATAAATAATATAATGAGGAAACTGCTAAATATAGTTATCAAAACGAGTATAAATTTGGAATATGATTTAGGGTCTTAATAATTGCCGTATAATAATAAAGGCCGTAATTAATTTTTAAAATTCTTATTTAAACCATGATTATGATTATTACTAGTGAATATTAAAGATTGTGGAGTGAATGTCATAAATTTTATCATTTGCGATGATTAATGGAATAAAACAAAAAGAGATTTTTATTTTCGGTATGTAAATTTCAAAAAAATAAAATAAAAATGAACTAATAAATTAATTTCAAATAGATTAAAAAAAATATTATTTTGATATGAGTTTATCCTTTTGGAAGAAAGAAATCAAAAATAACGACTAAGAAAAAAATCAATAAAATACATTCAAAATAATGGAATTTTTTTAATAATTTTTTTTCATTTTATTTGAAAAAAAAAATTTTTTTTTTCGTTAGTAATTTCTTTTTTTTTATTTTTGCAAAAGACGCAATTTCCTTTAGGTAGTTTTAAAGAAAATAATTCCAATTCGCACATACACACGAGTAAGAAATTTTATCCCTATAATATTTTATGAAGATATGATGAAGATTTTTTTAAATCCTTTTTTTGCTTATGCTTTAGACAAGCATAAATATTTATGATCCAAAAATCGATAAAAACTAACGATATGGGATTAATATCAAATAGAATATTAACAGGTATTTTTGTTGTTTTTGTTGTTGTTGTTGGAAAAATACTATTTATAATTAGTAAATAAGCTGATTTAATTGAATCCCTAAGGTTTAGTTCAATTTTTCTAATGTTTGAATTAATTTTGCTGCTCAGGAAACAGCTTTTTATGTTTGTTTTGCCATGAGAGATGACATTTTTTATTTATTTTAAATAAAAAAGTTTTTTTCTATCTACTTGAAACCATGATTATCTTGATTTTTTATTTGTAACTGTTTAATAGTAAAATATTAGAAATATAAAAAGCTGAAAATAATTCTAAAAATTGAAATTTTTGAAAATGTTGAATCACCTTTAAATTTTTTTTTATCTAATAACTTCATAGACATTTGATTTGATTTCACGATTACAATTTGTCTTATTCTATTCTTTATTATAAGAGACTACTGAATGTTTTGAGTGTGCAAGTACTAATTAATATTTTACTATTTTGAAAAACAACCAAAAGTAATTTTTTTTATAAAATTTTATGCCGAACATATTTGCTTCTTTTTCAAGATTATAAATAAAATATCGAAGTCAAAATTTTACTTTCAATAGACATTTTATCAAGAAAATATTTTTTTAATGAAAAAGTTAATATTAATTTCTTAAAAACTAAAATAAACTTATAGTAATAAATTTATAATAACTGTTTTTAAATTAAGGTTACCCAAAATCAACCTTTTTCCAATAAAAAATTATTTAAAAAATATACATACAATAATGATTAGTAAAAGTTTGCTTTTGTTTCTAAAAATTTGATTCATTATCGTTTTAAAAAATTTCGGCTCTTTTTTGCTACTTTTCTACCATTAACTTGAAAACAACTTAAAATTTTATACGAAAAACTACAAAGTGTTCAATGACAAAATTAATCTTATAGTAAAAAACATATACAAATATTTCTGAACGACATAAAACTTAACTTTACTGTTGTTATTATATTTTTTTGGTCAAATATTATCCTTTTAAAATGCAGTGACCAATTTTTTTTTTAAAAGCACCTTGGCGTTTATCATGTACAGCAGTTGCCACGAAAAAGTGGCATTACCATTACCATTACCTTTACCGTTACCATTACAATTTTCGAAAAAAATACCTTTTTTAAATTTTTTTTTCGAAATATTTTTTTTAAATTTTTTACCGATTTTTTATCAAAAAAAAATTTTAAAAAATATCTCAAAAAAAAATTTAAAAAAGGTATTTTTTTCGAAAATTGTAATGGTAACGGTAACGGTAATGGTAATGGTAATGCCACTTTTTCGAGGCAAGTGCTGTATCTTAATTATTTTATCAAAAACTAACTTTCATATAAGGGAGAAGAAGTCTAGAGCTACAAAACGATATATTTGCTTCATAACTTGGAAGGCTTTTTCATGTAGTTTTTTAATATTTTGTAAAACTCAACAAAGACGTCTCCATAGAAGACCAAGTTTTATTAACGAACTCTACGAGATTTCTTCAAAATTCTTATTCGTTTTTGTCTAGCATTTACGGCTTTTAAGATAAAAATGGATTTAAAATGTTTGACCAAGAAATAAGGCTGAAGTTTGGGTAAACTCTATAAGGAAAACTCTCCTTCTAAATAGCACCTTTTTTTTGTTGAAAATCTATGGCGAGTGGCAAAATGTTTTTCTTGAAGATAAGAATTAGAAAAATTTCTGACGAAATTCACCTGCTCATTATAAATTTATCGATTTATACCACAATATCGCAATTTAAATACTCTTAGACTTAACTTCAAAAAATAGAACAAAGCCAAAATTTTTGATTAAATTTTTTTAAAATTAACTCGGCAATATTTTAATTAAAATTAGAATGAAACTTAATTTTGTGCTAGAAATAAGGTGGGCTTTACTATTGGAAAAAAAGGTTCAATTTGACATATCCTCTTAAAAAAATTGTTTTAACATGGTATCGATGGGAAGTTTTTCATATAAACTTAACCTAAAATTCAACCTTATTTCTTAGAGTAGTAGGCAAAGGTTTATGGTAATACTGTAATTAATTTTATTTTAAAAAATGAAGCAATTTACTCCTATAAATAAAACTGATAAACAGTAAAATAATTTTAAAAAACACAAAAAAAAGGAACTACAAAAATTAGCTCCTTTATAAATTAATGTTTTAAAGTATAATCAATTTTCAATGATTTTTCTATAAGTTGTGTAGAACTATTTTTTTAGAATCTCGTG
>NTPY01000635.1:1900705-1936748 GCA_002922825.1 Brachionus calyciflorus | reverse complement strand
ATGTCCATAGACCCCCTTTTTGGCTTATCATTTTCGCCACACCATATTTGATTTCCTTGCTCCGCCACTGCTTAGTATTGACAACTTAAAGGTTGGAAGAAAAGAAGAAAACCAAAATTAATTTTAAGCTTGTCAATACTAAAAATAATTACAACCTCTTTTGTTAATATTGCACTGCTCCCGAATTTACGTCGTACGCGTATCCGTACCGTAACCGTACCGAACCGTATCGTACCCGTAGCGTACCGTACCGTACTCAGACCGTACCCGTACTGTACTAAAAAAAAAAATTTTTTTTGGGTCTAAATTTGATTTAAAAATTTTTTTTTAGTACGGGTACGGGTACGGTAGGGCAAAATTTTTTTTTCCAAATAAAATTTCGGGAGAAACTATTTTATCAGCAATTGGGTGATGTTTTTTATGGCAAGAATGGCGAACTGAACCCGGACCATTCGCTCAATATAGTTCAATAATTGATTCATATTTCCAGTCCTTCTTCTAAAGACTCACACCATCCGTCTTAATTTTTTGGTGATTACTAAATAGGTGTTCAAGTGATAATTTATAAATTCCAATGAAGCTAATCTTGAAGGCGCAGGATTATTGAAAACATTTTGATTTCTAAAAATTTATATGAATCCAACTCATAAATTAAGTTTATTTTAGTTTGAAAAAAAAGTTGACAATTTTTACAGTTAAAGAAAAAAAAATGTTGAATTGTTTTGTTGTTACAGTCGTTCCTCCGTATAACGAACTCCCATATAACGAAATCCTTCATATAACGAATTAAATTTTGGAACCGATTTTTGATAATGAAAAAAGGTTGCTAATTGTCTTCGATATAACGAACCTCTTTATAACGAAAACTTGATATAACGAACAACAATAAAAAAACCGATTAACAAATTTCTTAACAAAAAAACCTTTGTGTAACGAATTAAGAAAAAAAGTAAGACCTTGATGTAAAAAAAATTTTTCAATAAATACTTGCCCATTACAACCCAAAATCTTAAACAATGGAAATCAAAAATTCAAAAATTAATGAAAGTAAGATTGCAAAAAGAAAAAATCTTTATCTTTTAAGGTCAAAATAAATAAATATGTTGTAAGTACATTGTAATTTTAGTCAAGGTTCTTTTTGAGATAATTTTCTACAATTGAATTAATTTATTTCTTATTTGAGAGTTAAATTAAATCGTCTAACAAGAACATAGTATTTTTGTTTATTTCGACCTTAATAAAACTAAATTGTAGTATCACAAGACAACCAACAAATACCGATCCTTTCCAAAATGATTAATTTCTTGGGATTTTTCCTTTTTTCTCTCAATAAAAAATTGGTTTGAATTATTTTTTATCACCATCATTTTATATGGGAATTTCGATATAACGAATACCGAAATTTCCGCCGAAGTTGTTCGTTATATCGAGGTACGACTGTAATAAATTAATTGTTGATAAATTATATTCGGCCTAAAATTTCCAATTAAAAAAATTTAATAAATTGTTTTTTTTTTAGTACGGGTACGCGTACGACGTTAATTCGGGAGCAGTGCAGTAGTTAATCAAAATCTTCAAAAAATTTCTTTTTTTCTAAAAAAAATTAAAGACTCGATTCCCTATTTTGAAGAGGTTAAGACCCGAGTATTTAACTTCGTAAGACTCAGAGGCAGGCTTGAGTCTTTACAAAATACGAGTCCCAATCTCTGCCTCTTACAAATACAAATATTACTACTTATTCAAAGCTCCTTTATTTCCACATAGATTAAAAAATCTTTTTAAAGATTCTTTTTTGCTAAGGCCTTATTATTCTCATTTTTTTCTGATTTTATAAAATAGATTAAATTTATCGAGAAAATTAATAAAACTAATTATTATTTAAAAAAATGTTATTTTTTACATGTTTTATTAATTTTTTAAGCTCGCAACTTTTTTTATTTTTTCTCCTAGATTGACTTTATAAATTGACATGAAAATTGTAGAAATACTAAATTGCGAAGTTAGAAAAATTTAAAAATGAAATTGTTTAAAAGTCAAAAAATAGACGTGATAAAATAGATTATATCTCATGAAAATTTAATTAGACAATCAGTTTCAATTAAATGAAGGTAACCTAATGATTAGCTTCTTAAACTGTTTATGTTTGCCACCCGATTTACATATTAAACTCGTTAAAATTAAACTAAATAAAATAAATAAAAAAAAACATTTTTCTCTATTCTTAAAATAATTTTAAGAAGTAAAAAACTTGGATTAGAAAAACCTTATTTTTTCTTTCATTTTTCTTTTTTTTTTGGTTTTAAAGAGGTATTAAAAATAAAAACTTTTTAAAACTCAATCATTTAGAAAAATAGAATAGCTATTATAAATCAATTAATTTATGATTTTAGCCAAATTTTTTTTACTTTTGTTAAAAATTCGATTTTTTTATGATTATTTAAGATCTTTAATAAATTGGAAAACAAATTTAATTTTGAATATTTAAAATCATCCATTTTCGAGAGTTTTGAATTCCAAAAAAATCTTTCTCTTCTGATACTCATTTTCATCTTCTGTTATTTTAATACAATTCTAAATCAATAAAATGCATATTATTATTTAATTTAAAATCAAAATTCAAATTTTAATTTAATTACCGTAATGCTTTGCTTTTTCATGCGACACTTAAACTCTACATTTCGAGATTATTTCTAGTAATTAAAAACGTTAAAATTTTTTTTTTTTAAACTGATAAATACAGCATTTATTTTCGAAATTTTAAAAATAAGTCGGGCATTCAAACCCAAAAAAATTGTAGAAAAATTGATTTTTAAATAAATAAATCATTAATGCTGCATTAAATCCTAAATAATTTAACTTTAGATGACAAAAATATACGAAATTCGAATCTTTTTCGAGGATAAATGCTGCACTTTTCAAAACAAATTAAAAATACAGTGTTAAAACAGAAATTTAGAATCAAATTGCAATGCAAAAAGATACCAAGAATTATGATACATTTTTAGTTTTCAGAATAATTAAAGTGTCTTATAGACAAATTTAAAAATATTTATAAAAATTGAAACAAAATTAGTACTAATACCTAGACAAAATGAATAAAAGACATTTATTGAAACTAAGTGAATTAACAAATATGAGATTATATAAATCTGACTCTTTAAAGAATTAAGTTTTTTAAGAATTAACTCATGTTAAATTTTAATTATAAGCTTTTATTTGGTTTAAAAAATTACACATTTTGTGTAAATAAAATATTCCAGATAGTGTAATATGAGCTCAAAATAAAAAAAGAATAGATGACTAGTTGGCAAAGAAACCCAAAAGAACGACTGCTAATGTTTAATAGATCTCCGCACGAATTTGGCTCAAGAGATTTTTTCCCTTAAACTTGAAAAAATCTCTTCATTTTTGATATTTTTCAAAATATTTTGACGAAAATTTATAGTGAAAGAGGATCGAAATTTTTTCAAAATCACAACATCTTAAACAGCAATCCAAATAAACTTTATTTTGGAAAATAAATTCTCTTAATTTTAAAATATTGATTTTAGCCCAGAATAATATGAAACATTAAGAGGCGTTAGAAGGCATTAAATGACAACTTTTAAAAGTTAATCGTCATCACCTTACTGTATTTTCGATTACTTTTTACGAGTTATCGACTTTTTATGGACAAATGTGAACGTTAAATACTTTTTAGAAAAAAATAAAGTTCAAAACTAACTTCATTTTTAATTTTTTTAACACTCAAAGGATAACCATCACTCATATTCAGATGTTTTTATATTCATTCTAAAGCTTTATTAAAGGACTTTAAAATTCATTACTTCTCATGTTACAATCTTTCTTGAAACCTTCGAAATATTTAATCAAATTTTTTGGCAAAAATAGCCGGTCCTTTGAGTGTTAAATTGTAAAGAAAATTTCTAGCGAAATATTTATATTACCATTTGACCAGATGGTGAGTTTATTTTAGAAGAAACGAGTGAGGAGAAGGATCTTGGTGTTTATATTACAAGTGACTTAAAGTGGAATAGACAATGCTCAACAGCTGCGACCAAAGCAAATTAAATTTTAGGTCAGATTAGGGCTCCATTCTCATTTTTAGATAAAGAGACACTAAGGCTTTTGTATGGTCTAGTAAGTTTTGTTTGTAGGACTAGTAAGGCCTAACCTGGAATATGCTGTTAGTAGTTGGAGTCCATATAGCAGAAGTAATATAGACCTCTTCGAAAAAGTTCAGTGAAGAACGACAAAGATAGTCAAATCATTAAGAATTAAGCCGTACGATGAAAGACTGAATGAACTGGAATTAATGAGCTTAGAAGAACGACGAATCAGGGGTAATCTTATTTAAATGTTCAAAATTATCAAAGGTCATGAAAAAATTCGATTAGTGAATAGGGTTAATTTCTTTGAAAGTTTAAAGCTAAACCTACGGAGGCAAAATAATATGAGGCTTATGAGGGAAATAAGCAAACGGTGCTCACAAAGATACAATACAGACTGCCACAGCTCTAGTAGAGCTAAACGCCAGACGTTAGATTTATCTATACTAATACTACTCCTACTACTACTACTACTACTATTTTTGAATCTGAAATTTTTATGATAGTTGATTGTTATTTTATTTGTATTTGAATTTGTAATCTTCATTTGCTAGTTAATTTCAAATCTTAATTACTCAATTAATTCCTTAATAAAAATTTTATATATCTTAAATTAATTTCTGAAAGAAAAAACAATTTTAAAAGTTTGATTAAATGTAAGAATTCTATTATCTTAGATTTGAGCAAAAATAATTTTAATATCAAACAAAAAGCGATAACGATTTACTTAAATAAAGTAATTAAGGAACTAATAGAAGATAACTTTGTTCTAAATGACGATTCATCTCACATTTGTCTTATTTATATTAGAATAAAAATATACCCGCTACAATCACTTATTATTTTAAATACAAAACCTGAGTGTTTTTCATGGATAATAAACTTTTTATCAAAAACAAACATAAAAAGTAAAGCATTAAAAAAAATATTTACAGTAAAACTTTTTGGCATTTACAGCATAAACAAAATTAAAAAAAAAAGCTAAACAACATTTAGACACAATTTAAAAAATCAGATCAAATCTCTAAATGATCTTATTGTATTGCATAATCGTTGAAATGAAATCGATATTGAAATGGTCTGTTAAATAATGTAGTTTAGGTAAAAGCTCGACCAAAGATAAAATCTTTTTTCAAGTTCGGGTGAACCGAAAAAAAGAAAAGCGATAAAGATAGAAAGAAAGAAAAACATTCTAGAGGCTAAGAACTTAGAGAAAAATTAGTACGGGTACATGTACTGTCCGCCGTTAATTCGATAGAAATGCTGTACAAAATTTGAATTTTATAAAAGATGCCACAATTTAAAAAAAACAATTCGCGAAAAAAGAGAAATCAATACACAAAGTTTTAAAACTATCATTTGTAATATCTTCATTGGAATTGGACTTAATAATCAAACTGTAATTAACCAACTAAATGAACAAAGTATTCTTAATACTGAGCGCGAAATTTCTTGGGATGATTGAACCTTATCTATCGTCAATGTAGTTTCGAGCAATGTGCAAGTTTACTTGACTGTCGAAACTCTTTAACTTGTGTTAAATGCAGTGGTGAATATCAATTTAAAGAATGTCTCAACGAACTTGCTCAATTGCTCCGGACAGCATGCGGCTTTCTCTAGAGATTTTTCCTATCAAAAGACCAATCAAAACGAAAAGACCTCACAAAGAATACTGTTCACACGAATAAAAATATAAGTTAAACCGTATACTTTATCAGAAAGTACTCGTCTTTTGTCAAAAGTGATCGATTTGCTGAAAATGTTTTAAACATCAAGGCACATCAAATAATCCAGCATTAATGAAGAAATGTCTTGTAAACTCATCAACCTAAAGGAGTTTTTTTCAACTTAGACAAAGAAATCGCGTCTTAATAGAATCCGAAAGGCTTGTTATGGAATAAACAAGGAACCAGAATACTGTGAAGTTTATTTCTTTTTACTCATTTCAATTCAGCAAGTGCGATTTTTTTACGGAATAATTTTTTCCTTAAGTTTAAATTGCTACAATTTCGGACATTTTTTGTTTTAATTTTTATACTAAAAAAACTTTTTTAAGCAATGTTCGAATCAGAGTTATTACATTTTTTTCCCTTAAAATTTTATTTTTCAAATAAATTCACAAATATATACGGTTTTTTAATTTATTTGTATTAAAATTACAAAACCAAGTACCGTAATCCCTCGATAGTTATACCGTGGTACAAATCTGGAGTTTCGAATTTGCATCCAATGATTTAATTAGTAAAATGTATTCACAGACTTTTCAACTTCAAAAAAGGGAGGTGGCAAAATTTTGCAATTTTTGGAATTTATACAGGTACTACTATCGAGGGTTTACGGTACCATGTTTAGTAAAAAAAGAAATAATTATTAAGAATTTTTTAAGTTGAAAATCAACTAAATGTACATGCTCTGACTACTTTTAATTTTAATTTTATCTGTCCACTTATTATTAAAATTTCTTTTGATATTTGAGACCCTTACTGATACATTCGTAATATTTATTTTTGTAGGATAGTTTATTTATATAAAAAAGATATTTGAAAATTTTTTTATTCAAGCATATATTTTTTCGACTAAAATAATTTTTTTTTAACTAAAGACTATTTCTTTTATTTTTTTAAATAATTTTCTAAATTCTTGTATCGAGAATCTTTAACTGCATTTTCTTGTATCCTGGCATATCTCAACTTTTGCCTCTTTAGTTTTGTCTTTCTTTGTTTTTCATTATTTAAATACTGTTTTCCAACATCGGTTACCGTTAATTCGATTTTTGCTGGAAATTTTTCCAAAAATTCTCGGTCTGACTTGGAATATTTTAAATAAAGATCTTGATCGTCATTATTAAATCTATTCTGGTTAATCTCAGGCAACTTTGGAATATTACTTTGCATTTTATCCTCTAAATTTTGATTATCTAAAGATTCTAAATTACTAGTTGATTGTATTTCAGTATCGAAAATTTGAAATACTCTCGATTCATCCGAGTTTAAATGTGTTTGAAGCATTTTAAATTTAGACTGAAGAACAGGGTCGAGTTTTTTAAGCTGATGAGGCTTTGTTTCAGGATCAAATATCTGTTTTAAATTTTCAATTTTTTTATTATGTACATTTCGACAAATTAGTCTATAATGCTCTCTAAATCGCATGTCGTCTTGGCTCCATTTAGTTCGCTTTTGTCTAACTTTATTTAAAAATATCTGCGAAACAGCATCCATATTAGCGGTACTGCGAAAATACTCAAGACTCAACCGTTGCATACGTCTTTCGATCTCTTTATCATAAGAAGCTTCGTTTTTATATAACGCCTCGGCATATTTACTTCTTAAATCTTTATCAATAAGCTTTAAAGTCATAACGAAAACATAAGAAATTTGTTAAATTAAAAAATCGATTAAATGTTCAAAAAATCTAAAACTAATTATTTTATAAATCATTTTTAAAAGACTTTAAAAAAAAGGGAAATAAAAATTAAATCAAATGTAAATAGTTCGGCATGAGAAAAACTAATAAACGAAATTAGTACCAATATCTAAAAAAAATAATGAAATATAAAAAATTTATTGAATCTAAGTTAATATTAACAAATATGAGATAAGATGAATTTGAATCTTTTTTTAGGATTAACTTATGTTAAATTTTAAACATAGCCTTTTATTTGGTTTACAATAATTTCACACTTTCTGTAAATAGGTAATTTATATTTTTCCCTCTTTAAATTTTCCCTAGTAAATTTTTCCTTCTTGAAAATTTTCTTTTTATGAGGGTATTTATGTTGATCAAGAGTTTAAGGTTATCTTTTATTAAAATTTTTAACAAGGGCTTTTTATATGATGTTAAAATTTTTTTCAATCAATTTTTTTACCGTAATCCCTCGATAGCAGTACGGTATAAAATCGAAATTTTTCGAAATTGTACCACCCACATTTTTTAAAGCCGAAAGGTCTATGAATTCATTTAAGTAATAAAATCAATGGGTATAAATCTGATACCCTAGTTTTTTACCATGATATATCTATCGAGTAATTACGGTAAAAGTAAATTTCTTACTTTTAAATCCCATGGAATAGATGTTATGTCAATCTTAGGATTCTATTTTATTAATTAGCTTTATTTTAAACTGAAAAATTAATGTAAAAACCTAAAACTCATATAGTTTTCCAAAAAAATTCTACCTTTTTTAAAGACATTTAATCATTAGAAACTTCTCCAGTAGCCAAAAATTAGAGTCAAGCCATTTTTCTTAGAATCCTATGCAAGCGGATACAACGATTATCACATAAGTTTTATACAAGAATTTAGAATTGTTCAAAAGATAATATTAGGTTAATAAAAATTTAAATAGGTAAAAATTTAGAAAGTGAAACCATTTAGTAGGGGCCTTTTTTAAAAGTGAAAAACTTTACAGAGTGGATTTTTATAAAGGGGAAAAAATTTGTGTTGAGCAACTAGCATAAACTCCTAGTTATTGTTTCAAAACCATAAAAATTAATTTTTCAGTTATTGTATAAAATAACTTCAAATTATCAATTATTATTAAAATAATAAAATTATTTGGCCTATTATTTGTGTTTGTACGTTATTTACTATTCTCAGAAGCTTAAAAGGAAAAATCTTATTTCTAAAAAAATTAGTGGAAAGCTATCTTAAAGGAAAAAGAGAGGCTTTATTTTATTTTATTTTATTTTACTGTTTTATTCTGTTAAATATTAAAAGGCAAAAATGATTTCTATTAATGGTAACTTTTTTTTCTATTAAACTTTTTTTATTTAAATTGCGTTTTCAAAAATAGCATTTTTACATAGTAAACTATTACAAAAAAAAGTAACATCGCATTTTGAAAATTTAAAAAAAATCTAATTGAAAAAAAAAGGTGCCAAATAGGAACTGGTTGTTGGTAGCGATAATGGTACGGTAACACTCTCGTAGTTTTTTTATTAAAACTATCGTTACCTTTAAAAAAACAAGTTTAAACATAACCTCCATCCAATATATTTTTTCTGCTTTTCTTATGGATTCTCGTCCTAAATTTTCTTCTTTTTTAATATCTCTCAGTTTAAATTAGAGTTCATTTTGCGAATGTGAATATTAATTTACAGAGATTTCAAGTTTTTAGTTTAAAAATATATAAAAGTGTTTCAAAAAAAAAAGATTGAAGTTTTATTCCCAAAGCTTTTTTTTTTTAAAAAAAAAGTAAATAATTTCAACTTACTTTTAATCGACTTTATGGTTTTAATATTATTTTTTTTTATAAAATTGTGTAATTTACTAAAATTTTGGGTATTCAATTTTAAAAGGCTTTTATTATTCACCCATCTAATTTTGAGGCTTTCAAATTAATTGATTTTACCTTATTTCCATTGAGTAAATCTCGAGGAATTAGAACCAATCTTTTTTGTAAAATAAATTACCCGAAAAATTTTAAATATGTGTATTTGTCTAAAACACCCATCAATAGATAAACTATGATAATGGTGAAATATTAATCAAGAGTTTGATGATCCACATCGTTAAAAACATGAACTGGATTTCTGCTAAAAATTAATATTTTCTATCAATTTTTAGAATTTATCTGAAATTTTGGTTATTTTTTCTCAGATTCTCAAAGGTCCCTTTTTCCCGAATTAAAATAAAAAAAATGATACTTTTTACACGATTTCAAAAAGATTATTTTCCCCCGAAAATTTGGATCGGTGAAAAGTACACGTCACTTTTTTAAAACTTATTCGAGATCTAAAAAAATTTCGGAAAAGAAAAATTTAGAAAATTTAAATCTTTTTAGAAACCAAAATTTTAATGATATAAATAACAGGCTTCATACAAATTTTTAAATGTGCTTTATTTAACTCTTACCGAACCTAAAAGTCGACTTTTAGGTTTGGTAAGAGTTATCATCATATACAGGATCCTGTAGATTATGTTGATTTAACTCTAAAAATCATCCCGACTTATATCTTGATTAAATTTATCGGTTTAACAAGGTTGATGTTGCTTTAAATTGCATATACTGAAGAAAAAAAATTTGGCAGCAAAACTAAATTTTTTAATATCTGAAAAAAATAAAAAAGCAAAAAAAAGAATTTGATAGCATCTTAAAATATAAGCCGAAAATTTTTTATTCTTAAATTTTTAATTTTAAAATGATCATACAAATGAAACATTGAAAACTTAAATTTATAGTTTAAATTTAAATCTTAAATGTTTTGTTGTGATTAAAACTAATAATTAACCTGTATGTAATGAATTTCTATTGCGTTTAAAATGTTTTGACTATTTAGATCATATTTTAAAGATTATTTTAAAAAATTAAAAAGGCGATTTTTTCGGTTTTGAAATAGAATTTTATTCAATAATTACTTTTCGATTTGAATAAAGAAATTACTGAGTCACATTTTTGAGTTATTTTGAAATAAAATGATACTTACCTTAAAAAATCAAATTTTTAATGAGATTGGTACTTTTAGGGTTTGTTAATCTCACAATTTAGAGATTATCAAAGAAAATACATTACACGAAGAAATATGAAATCAAAATAAGCTTTGAAATTATTTAAGCTCATTAGAAAATTTCAGAACAACTGCATAATTTTGCAATTTCCACTTGAATTAATCAAAAAAGAAAGGTAACTTGTTTAATAACGACTCAATTATAGCATTGCGACGACAAACAGCTTTTAATTTAAACAAATAAGTATAAACAGTCAAAAAAAGTTATTTGAGACATTTTTTCCATAGATTTCTCTTAAAACTAATTGATTTTTGAATATTAAATTTATAATTTATTGCTTTTAAAAATAAAAAAAAAAACATTTTTCAGGAGGAAATTAGGCATTTTCTGAAGCACTAGTTTAAGAATACATCAGAAATAAGAAATTTAAAAAAAATTAAGAAAAAAATTTTAACCAATGTAAATATTTAATCGAAACAATTTATTAAAAATAAAATCAAAAAAGAAAAATTTATTTTATAAATATTTGCCTCTTGATTCTAAGCATTTCTTTTTGAATGGTTTCTAAATAATCTGCCAAACAATCTTTTTGAATAAAAATATACTTAAATGAAAAAAAAATTACCTGATTGTCAAGAACGTATTTATCTTGGAAAATAGACTTGATTAAATTTTTTTTTTCATTCGTTAAGGGAGCAAAATGATGTAAATCTCATATGTCTTCTTGCAAAACAAAAAAATGAAAACAGCTTAAAAACGACAGTTGCCATTTTAATTTTTCAAAATCTCTTCATGTCACATAGGCTGGTATTTATTTATTTTAAAAAATTTCTTTTTAAAATAATTTTTACTGGCTCACAAAATATGCATAAGAACTTTATTTTTTAATCACGAAAATTCTAATTAAAAATTTAAATTCAAGATTATTTAAATAGATTTTGATCCAAAAATTCAAATTTCTTTTTGTTTAAATTGGTAAATGTATTTCATTGTAACTTAAAATGCATGCTAATGAAATCAATATCTTTGTTTTTAGAAATATTTATATTTAAAAAAAAGGAAACGTAAGCTTCAAAATAAAACCAATTAACTTGTTTTTAGCTATAAAATTTAGCACTTTTTTACACACGACATGTTTAATATTTTTAAGGAATTTCGCCAGGCGACAATCACGGCGTTCAATCCCTATTTTGGCGGTTCAGTGGTCTTCAGCGGAGGCCGCCAACACTATTTTAGTACAGATTTCTATTAGAATAATTTGAATTATAGAAATTTTTAATTAGTAAAAGTATTTAGCATTTGAATAAAAATTTTAAAAGAGTTAAAAAGCATTTAAAGGTTTGTAAAATTGACAAAAATGAGGTTATTTTTTCAAACTTAAGAAGTTGCATCTTAATTGAAAGAGTGCAATATAAGAAAATTCGATTATTAAAAATTTTTTATATATAATTGAATTTTCTTTAGTCGAATTTTAATTGGGCAGAATGTTTAGAATTTAACTTCAGATGCAATTCCCTAAATTTCACCCAACTTCACCTGCACCATGCCTGTACCGTATTTCCTCAAATACAAGCTCACTCAAATAAAAGCGCGATGCTTTTATTTACAAAATTTTTTACAAAAACAAAAATTGTATATTTAAAATTTTAAATTCTCATAAGTTTATAATAAATAAATTTGCAACAACATTGATTTTTTCCTTCTATAAAAGATTTAAATAAAAGCTTTTTGTTTGTTTATTTGAGTCATTTTTTATGATTAAAAAAATTAAAATAGAAGGTCTTCAAAAGATACCGACTCGATCTTATATTTGAGGAAATGCGGTAAGAAAAAATTACAGTATTTCCTCGAGTCGCTATACTGATGAATCAGACAACCAAGAAGGCGAGGATGGTGACCAATGAAGAATAAAGTTAAATGCTACAGTCGCCTCAACCAACCATTATATGGACTAAGAGTTCTAATATTCGGAGATGATGTGTCTATGCCAAAAAATAAAAACGAAAAATGTTATAACAACATAAAGAATTTTTAAGATTAAAACTCATATGACTATAATAATAGACAATAAAAGAATTAATATTTTTTTCCCTTTTAAAATTTTTTCCCTTTATAAAATTTCCCTCTGTAAAGTTTTCCCTATTAAAAAAGTTACCTTTTACTTTATTCCCTTTCTTAATTTATCTATTTTAAAGAAAACTTAACCAATAAAATAATTTTTTAATTCTAAAAGAAATATTACTTAAACCGCATTTCAATTCAAATTCTATTTTGTTACCTATTTAAATTTTTATTAACCTAATATTATCTTTTGAATAATTCCAAATTCCTGTATAAAACTAATGTGATAAACACCGTATGTCTAGGATTCGAAGAAAAAAGATGTGAGTCTAATTTTTGAATATTAGAGGAGTTCCCATTGATTAAATGTTCTTAAAAAAGGCAGAATTTTATTGGAAATGTATATGGGTTGTAGATTTTTACATTAATTTTTCAGTTAAAAAAAAAAAGATTATTTTTATGACATTTTCATAACATGTATTCCATAGAATTTAATAAATAAAAATTCTTTATTTCTAAATTCTTCAAATTAAGACAAATATCAAATCAATGCAGATGAAATTCATAAATTAAAAAATTTCTCTCAAAAAAAAAAAGTTAATGAAAAAAATTTTAAAATAACTTTAATTTCTATTCTTCATGACCAGAAGAGAATAGTTCTAGGATTCTAAAGAACTTGTTTTATTTTAATTAATAAAAGTAATAAAATTTGAAAAAAATAATTTAAAAATAACTTGACTTGATAATAAGAGAGAATGAAAGGCAAAAGAGGTAAGGGTGCTAAAGAAACGTCAATGGTTAATTCGAATGTAGAAACGAATCCAGTCACCTTTTATCAAGATAGTTGTTCAAATGACACTAATTTTTCAACAATTTCAAATCAAAATCAAAAGCAAAATCCAATATTTCAAAATGAATCTAAAATTCGTTCTCTTCTAAAAGAATTACAAGTTCACGTTAAAAATTGCCAAAATCAAAGAGACAAAAATAACCCTAATTTACTAAATATTGAAAAAACTCATGAAAAATTAAAAAGTGAAGAAAAAGGTAAAATCTATCAAAGATTAATTTTAAAACAAACTTTATTTATTAAATGTTTAATATTGTAGTAACTCCATTCTATCGTAAAAAACTCAAATCAATGTACGCTACAAGTTTAAAAGAATCTGAAAATGAAATAAGGTATTTTTCTTGTTAAATATTTTAAATAATGATTTTTTGAGACTTGTCAAAAATCTTTGCCAACCTTAATATTTAAAAAAAAAATTTTGTACGACTTTATTAAAATTGATGATTTAATTTCTGCTAAGAAAAAAAAAGTTTTGAAATCAAATTTGATAGTTATTTAAAATTATTTAGATTAATTTAATTTTTAAGATCATTAAGACGAGCCTTGGACTGCATAAATCAAATTCGTTTAACCCAAAATGAAATACGAATATTACAGCATCAATCTTTTGCATTTTCTGGTTCGAAAAATCAACAAAATGATCAATCTATAAAACCAAGTTTAAATATGAGACGTGGAGTTTTAATGAGTATACTTCAACAAGCAGCTCTTACTCTTCCTTTATGGGTTGGTGAAATCGGTCAATCGGCACCTCCTCTGTATCTATTAACAATTTGATTTTTTTTAAGAGAAAATTTAACTAAAAAAAATATTATAAAGATGTGGTAGTATCCCACCTGAATCCCAATATATTTGTAAACAAGGCGATAAAGTAGCTGCCAAAGTTAAGAGCAATTCTTCATCATCAAATGCGTCGACTAGCTCTTCTTCAAATGGTAAAAAAAATAAAAATCTAATTGAAGAAAAATTGGAGGAGGAAGAAGAAAATTGGATTTTAGCTGAAGTAGTTAGCTTTAATAATTCAACAGGAAAGTATGAAGTTGATGATGTTGATTCAGAAGAAGGACATGAAAGACATGTTCTCGGAAAGAGAAGAATAGTTCCTTTACCATTGTGGAGAGCTAATCCTTTAACAGATTCAAATGCAATTTTTCCGAAGGATTCACTAGTTTTAGCTTTATATCCACAAACAACATGCTTTTATCGCGGTATAGTGAGTGAATCGCCACAAACTCCTCAAGAAGATTATCTAATTCTTTTCGAAGATAACACATACCCAGAAGGATATTCACCACCATTGAATGTCCCACAATTGTACGTAGTAGCTGACAAAAATAGCAAAAAATAGAAGATGTTTAAATTTGTAAATGTTTTTTTTTAATATACTGACTTTAAATAAAATTTTTTAAAATTTTTCTAGAATATTTTTCTCCTAAACAAAAATTTAGCTTTATAAAACTAATTTCGAATTAAAAATTTGGACACTAATACCGAAATCATTTTTCTTTACAGACAAAATTTAATTAAAATCCTTTAAAACGCAGACCTTAATTTTTTTTCAAAAGTTACACCGGGTGTAGATCTGGAAATTTGGATTCTAAATATTTTTTTTTTCTTTTAAAATATTCTTCATAGTCTAAAGCCTCTAGGATCTTTTTATTTTTATCAGGCGAAATTTGTTTGAATGAGAAAAGTAAACCCACAGGTTTTTACAAATGACACAATTAAAAATTGAAGCGTTTTTTAGAAATTTTCTTTATCGATCAAAATCACTTTAATTTTATTTCGGTTTTTTTTTGGTCGACGAAAAGTCCAAACATCAATAAAATCTTAAATAACCTTGTTTAATTTTAGTATAAAACTTACAATAATTATTTCTTTTTTGTAAAAAAAAACATAAATCCTTAGCTATTTATTTGTTTTAATTTTCCAAAAAAAAATTTTATGAATCATTTTATTTTTATTTATTTTTGTTTCTAACTAAATAATTCAAAGTTTGATTTTAAAACTATTAGACGAATTGTAAGTACTAATTTTGATTTTTAACTTTTTTTTTTTTAAATTTCGATCCCAATAGTTGAATACATTCTTTAAAAAAAATTCGCATCTTTTTCGTGTCAGAGCTTACTTTTTAATTTTTGATGATAGATCTAGCATGGATTATTACAAAATTAACCTTCTTAGCCCGAATTTGAACATTAATTCATCAAAGTAAATATATTACAATAAATTTCTAAAGTAAGTTGACAGTCTGTTTTAAGCAGTCAAATAGCAATGCTTAAGAGTCGTTTAAGACGATTTTCTAGAGAACTAATTTTTTTAAAACTTTTGAGTTGTTCAAGCAGTCTTAAGACATTGAACATGGGATGTTTAAGACATGTTTAAAAAAATGCCAACATGTTCAAAAATGTATTGTATATAAAATTAACATCGTTTTAATTAGATATAAATAGGAGTACTAGATGCAATTCTAACAAGTTTGCAGCTATGAGAAATACAATATAAAAAAAATTTACAATAAAAGATCTATGAGTGACTCTTAAATTAATTTAATCAAAATAATTCGAGAAGCGATAAAAATTGATTTTCTCCATAGAAACGGAATTAGCCATTATAAAAAATCCAAAAGAGTATAAAAAGGCATTTTTTTTGAAGAATACTAAATTTTTTACCTTTTAATAAGGTTGAAAGTTTATGAAATTTTAAATTTCAAAAATTAAATATTTATTTTTGTTTTTATTTTAATATTGCATCAAAGATCAATTTATTGACAATACTTGAAAAATTTTCTTATTTTTTAGATTTTTTCCTTGATAATGCCAACTTCTGTTGTCGAAAACTCGGAATAGATAAAATTTTTATCAAAAACTCTCTTTGTATTTATTTGTTTTCCAACTAAAAGGTTCTAGGAGGTTTGTGAATTCATAGAAAAAAGACCTTAGACAATACTTTAAAAGAATTTCCAAGCTTTTTTTGTTGACAGTCTATAGTGCCTAATTAATTCATAAGTTTTTATATCATTTTCTTTTCAATAAAACTAAAACGATTTCTATTATATAAAAAATCAAATTTAATTGGTCATAAAATTGTCATATTTTCTATATTTTTTTAAAAAGAGATGGATCAAATATCGATAAAATTCAATCAAAGTTTATTGAAGAAAGTTTATTGAATTAATTATAATTACAGAGCCTAAAGCTGTACCATTTTCCGATCCCATCTTCCCATGAGAGCAGTATATCTTTTAAAAAAAGAAGTAGATTTTTGTAATCTCGGACCATACTTAAAAACGAAATTATATTAATTTTATTCGTTAATTAGAAATTATTGTCCATAAAACTGATCAAAAATTTTCTGGTCACAAAAATTGCATCCTGGTCACCTTTTTTTTCCAAATACAAACTTTTGAAATTTTTGCCAAACGACTCAATTTAATATTCACTTCTAAATAAGCTTCAATGGTACTAAGTCAAAAAATTTCAAGTAAAAAAAGCTTTGAATCTTTTAAAGACGCTGTTCTAGAGAATTCTTTTAAGAGTTTTGAGCAAAAAAATTTTTGCTTACAACTGGCTCTAAAAGGGTTTTAGCATTTCCGGAAAATTGCCTTTGAGTGAAAATTTTTCAGCTCAAATTTTTTAATGTAAAAATCCATTAAACAATTCAGTAATGTACTCTAGTTTAGTTTTCTATATATTTATTTACTTTCTAACTCCGACTATAAGATTTTCTTCCTAGCCAGTGTCAGCTCAATGGAAATAATCCATCACTCGACATAAATTAATCATATAATTTTTTTAAAACGTAAAACTCACATGCATTAAATAATTGCAAATATTTCAAGTACTCTTAACACTTTTTTTGAAAATTATTAAGATTTTATAAAATTAAAATATTTCGATAGAGTATAAGCACTTTTTATTAGGTCAAATCGAGGACGAAGATTTTTTAAATAAATTTCTAAGTTTAGATTTATTTATTAAAAACTTGCTTGAAACCTGGAGTTGAAAAGTAACAATTATTTTGATAAATTAGAAGATAAATATAAATGATTGTAGACATCATATAGATACACATTTCTTAACTTAATTAGAGCAACACTAACCTTAGTTATCTTTTCGAGCTCAATTTAGTTTTAGAGTTTTTGTTAGACTTATTTTGATAATTTTAACATTAATCAAAAACTAAAAAATAAAGAAAAAGCTTTTGGTTTTCAACAAAATTATGTAGAATAATGCAGTCTTCCATAATTTGAAATAATTTATTTGCAATAATCTAATTTTAAAATTTATTAGATATTAAAGTGAAAAATAAAATAAATATTAAATTATAGGTTATTGCGAAAACTGATAGTAAAAACAAAATTTTGTTGTTTTTTTTTGTGTGAAAGCCTTTTAAGGTCCAAAATTTTTCAAGTAAACGTTTTATGCTCGTTAGCTAAGTTATGAAGTCTTTTTTACAAAGAATAATTTGGATTACTTTTAAGTTTGGTGTTTAGTGAATGCATTTAGAATTTAAGTAAAAAAAAAATTTCAAATTATTATGGGTGGTAGTTGAATCATGCAAATTATAATATATAATTAAAAATAGAAGTTTTGTAAAATTTCAAAGATTTGTTAAGATTAAGCATGATCTGGAAAAAAAGCATTTTTTAACCTTAATGGACTTAATAGTAGTAAAACCTTCTTTTTTTTCTTTTTAAAGAAAATGATGAGTAAGTTAAATCTTAATATTTTTTATGAATATATAAATATGAGTTTTTGTGATCTAGTTTGAAAGAAATTTATGTTGTTGTTGTTGTATGTATATTTTCATAATCTTTATCCCATGATACTAGAAACTATTTTGTAAATAATAAATTTGCAATCAAACATATAGAAATAAAAAAAAATCACTAATTTTTTTTTTAAGCGCTTATTGCAAACACTAAAATCTCGCATACACAAAGGAGTATACAAATTTGAAGTTACTTAACCAAAAATAATTAAAAAAAAAATATTAAAGATGATCAAGATACTTTTCAATAGGAGCCTCTTATGTGATTTTAAAATTTTCATTAATTTTTAAATACTTGGCTTAGATTTTTGTTCGGATGTATCTGAATAACCAACCGCTTCTATTAGAAATTTTGGACGTTTTTTTTTTATTTAATTTTTAAATACAGTGTCACGTTAATTCTACGTTTATATAGATAGTTCAATAAGAGAAAAAGTATCTGAGTTTTCTTTTATTTTTAAATTAACCTAAAAAATTTCAAATTTTAACTTTTTTTCTTTCAGGTCAATTTTTTTTTTTTTTTTAACAATTTTGATATTTTCTAAAAAAAAATTTTTTATTAAAATTTTAATTTATAAAATTTTTTTTTTTAGATTTTTTTTTTTGCTGTGTGATTGAATAAAAATTAGTTATCTTAGAGGTTTGTACAAATAATAATCATATTAATAAAAATTTTTTTAAAATGGGTGATGAAAATGATTGGAAAAAGCTTTCCACAGAAGACAAATGTGAACATAAGGTAAATAATTTATACAATTTTTTGGGACCATTAATAAACCGTTTTGTTACTTGATTAAATCAAGATATAAGTATAATCTTTTCTTGAAACTAGTTCTCTGAGAATTTGGGAAAATATTTTTTATCAGATAAAATTGAAAAAATAAAATTTACAATAACAGAATAGAACCTAGATTTTTCAAAAAAGGTTTTTAGACAACTTGAATTTATTGTAAAATATAAAATTTGCTAATCAAACAATATTATTAAAGAAAATAAAATGAGCTTTATAAGACAGGTTGCAAAATTTTGCTTAACAAAATTTAATTAATCTACAAAAAGTGTGTCTACGAAAAGGAGCTCAATCAAGGTCAAAACTCGTCACTGGTTCAATACTTGGTGGCTAATGCATGTTTAATGATAACTTCATGTATTATTAATGTGATTATACACCATTGCATTAATTTTTTCATTTTCATTATGAAAAATCTGTTAAAGACAATTTTTGATTACAGGCGTTCAAATAGTTCCTTCTGATTTTTTTTGAAATCGCCAAAATGTTCATATGAAAGAACTAAACGCTCAGTTTAACAATTTAATGAGTACTTTAACACATTTTTATGGATTTTTATGAAGGCTTTGAACAAAACTGTTATGTATACTTCTTAAATATTCACCTTTTAAAAAACTAAAAATTCAAAAAGGAACTTTTTAAAACAAATTGTCACAATCAAAACTCATTTTTGATGTGATAATTTCAAATTTTAGAGATAAATTCAATTGCAAATAAAGCCTAAGGAAAAAATTTTAGATTTTCTTCTAATTTTACTCATAATACATTGGTAAATAATCAATTATCATTTTTCATCCAGAAAAATTCTCATTTTTTCATAAAAAAGTCAATTTTTTAAAACCTTCTTATGGTCCTTGGGTTTAATAGATTTTTCTTTAAGTTTAATTTTAATTTCATATTGTCGATTTAGGAATAAGCGCGTTGTAGCGCTTGTAAAGTTCCTTTATGGTTTATTACTACTACTAATTGTACAAGATTACATAGCTTCTGGTAAAAATAATTAAATGTAAATACTTTTGAAAAAAATTGAACTATAAATTGACATTATGCCTCGAAAAATTGACATTACCATTAGCATTATCTTTACCAATTTAAAAAAAAATTGTGCAGTCCATATAAACAGAAAATAAAAAAAACGAAAAAATTAATATTGGTCCTAATAAGATAATTTCGTATTACTTGAAAAAAATTGCATTTATTTGTTTCTAAGAATTGGAAAGCTCGTATGGAGGGCTATGAAGAATGTTGTAAATTATTTAAAAGAGCCGATGATCCAAAGAATCCAATTTATTCAAATTATCTCAGCTTAGTTAAAAAATTCGTCGTAGATACAAATGAAGTAGCCAAAGATAAGGCTTTAGACGCTGTTTTGGCCTATGTAGAAAATATTCCAGCAGCTGCTAAGTAATTTACTTTAAACAAATAAATTTAATCATGCTCAAAATTAAACAATTTTTATTTGAAGAACGGCTGGCGAAGTTGTGCCAGGTCTAATTTCAAAATGTTTAAACGGCAAAGCAAAGACAAAAGAAAAAGCCTATGAAATAATTATGATGTACATTGAAGCTGAAAAACAAGAAACAGTCCAAGAGGAATTAATTAAAGGTCTAGAAAACAAACAACCTAAAATAGTACAAGCTTGTTTGGAAATTCTAAGACGTGCTATTAGTGAATTTAGCTCTAAAACTCTACCGATAAAACCAGTTGTAAAATTTGTTCCAAAATTATTGGAGGACAGAGATAAAACAGTAAGAGACGAAACAAAATTACTTGCTATTGAAATGTATAGATGGGTTGGTCCAGCTATAATGCCCCAGTTACAAGGTATTAAACAATCTTTATTACAAGAATTAGAAGAAGCATTTAAAGCAGCAAGTACTGAAAAACCAAGACAAACTCGTTTTTTACGCTCACAACAAGACTTGAAAGCTAAAATGGAACAAGAAATGGAGAATAAAATGATGGCTGGTGGTAGTGGAACGGATGCTGTTGATGCTGGTTCAGGTGAATCTGTCGAAGCAGTTGACCCGTATGATTTAATGGATCCAGTGGAAATTTTATCAAAACTTCCAAAAGATTTTAAAGAAAAATTAGAAGCTAAAAAATGGCAAGATAGAAAAGAGTCTTTAGACGCATTATTAACTGTACTTACTAAAAATCCACGTGTTCAAGTGGCTGATTATTTTGAACTTGTATCTGACTTGAAAAAAATAGTTGCTAAAGACGCCAATATTAATTGTGTTATTGTCGCTGCTAAATGTATTGCTGGTCTAGCCAATGGTCTACGTAAAGATTTTGGTAAATATGCTCTTACTTGTATGGAGCCATTGATGGAAAAATTCAAAGAAAAAAAACAAAATATTGTTGATGCCTTACGCGAGGCATGCGATGCAATTTATCCATCGACAAATTTAGAAGTTATTAATGAAGTTTGTATTGCTTTATTGGCTCATAAAACTCCTGTTGTCAGACAACAAGTAGCATTATTTTTGGCTAGATGTTTTGCTATGAGCACTCAGACTTCATTGCCAAAAAAAGTTTTGAAACTTTATATACCTCCGTTGATTAAGAATTTGAGTGAAGCTGATCCGAGTGTTCGTGATTCTTCATCCGAAGCATTAGGCGCCGTCCATAAGGCCTTTACTGAAAAAGTATTCATGTCTTTGGCTGGTGAAATTGAACAACTTAAAATGGACAAAATTAAAGAATATTCAGATAAATGTATCTTACTAAATTTAAGAGGTGAACCTAGAGCAGGTCAACCGGTACCTGGAGCAGCCGCTCCTGCTGCAGCACCTGCAAAAACTGAGGCTAAACCACCTGAGACTAAACCAGCTGCTTCGGCAAAACCCGCTGATAAAAAACCAACCGCGGCTCCTGGTGCCAAAAAAACAGAAGCTAAACCTGGAGCTAAACCAAAATCGGAAAAAGCCGACGGAAAAAAACCCTCAATACCTGAAGAACCCGACATGGCTCAAGAGTTAGTCGAAGAAAAAGCTCTTGAGTTATTCACAGCAGAATGTGTAAACGGTCTAGCAAGTTCTAACTGGAAGGACAGACAAAGTTCGCTAGAAACATTAAATAATTGTATAAAAAGAATGATCTCTGACGAGGCACCAGTTCAAGTTATAGTTCGAACTCTAGCCAAAAAACCTGGTTTTAAAGATTCACATTTTCAAGTATTAAAACAAAAATTAGAATTGCTCGCATCTGTTGCTGATACTGGATTTAAATTTAGTCAACGTTCAGCGTCGTATTGTCTCGCTGATGTAGCTGATAAAATAGGAGATGTTAAAGTATCTGAACAATCTAAAAATGCCTTGTCAAAAATAGCTGAACAATGTACACTACCTTACGTAGTTACTCAAGTATTACCTGCAATCTTTGAAGGAAAAAATCCAAAAAATCAAGAACATTGTTTGTTATGGTTATCAACAGCTATCAAAGAATTTGGTTTTCAAGGTTGTGAAATGAAATTCTTGTTGAATTATATCAAGAATGCTTTGGCGAATAGTAATGCCAGTGTGCGTACTGGTGCTATTCAATTGATAAGCACTATTTACATGTATGTTGGACCTAGTTTTAGAGCCCTTTTTGATACTGAAAAATCAACGCTTTTAGAGAGTATTGATGCTGAAATTGAAAAGGTTAAAGGTCAAAAACCACCAGTACCAATTAGAGGTAAGAATATTCCAGGCGCTGGTTCGAGTGGTTCGGGAAGTGGTGAAGGTGAACCTGAAGAGGAACTTGATCCAATTCAATTACAAATGCAACAAGAAGCCCTTATACCGAGAACCGATATTAGTGCTCAATTAAATGAGGAATTAATGAATCAATTAAATGACAAAAATTGGAAGGAACGTCAGGCTGCATTGGAAAAAATAGAAAATATTCTAAGAGATAATAAATTCATAGAGCCAAATTTAAATGAATTTCCAACTAATTTAAACAAACGTCTAACTGACACAAATAAAGTTTTGGCAACAACCTCGTTGAAAATAAGTGAAAAATTAGCGCAAGCTTTAGGCTCTCAAGGTAAAAATTTTCTTATAAATATTCATATTCTGAAAAATCTTTTCTGATACCATTTCTAGTATTTTTATATAATTTGAGTTAAGTTTCTTTTTTTTTCAAAATAAAAATGTAGTAAAAGTTGCTAATAATTTTATGTCACATCTTTAAAATAATTGTATAATCTTAATCAAAAGAATTTTTACACAACGACGTAGAAACGAGTTAAAAAAAAATTAATTTCTAACTTTATCTTGAAGTTAATTAAAATATTTACCAGGCATATTTAGCAGATCAAAACCATTTGACACACGAAAATAAGATTTAAAGATTTGTACAAAATTTTTTTTATTATTTTGGCAATTTAGTTACAAAATTGGAAAAATTTCAACACTAAATCCTATTTTCATGGATTAAGTAATCGTTTTTTTAATTTAATCAGTCTTTGTGGTTTGAACAACCGTTTTTCAAGACTTTTAGAAATTTTTTCAATTAATATGAAAAATATTTAATTTTTTCCCATCAAAAATATATTTGATTTTTCGATGATCTCTAGAAATTTCATAAATAAAGTGTGTTTTAGAAGGTTAAAATATTGTCAGATGGTTTTTTAAACGAGGCAATTTTTTCAGTAGTAACTTGGTAACATCCAAAAAAATTTTGCTAATTAAGTTAACATCAAGTGGATCCGACAAAAAATCAAAATTTAGATCGCTTTTTGGTAAATTATGAGATAAAGTTGCTTTTCCAAAATTTTAGGTTTCTCCGCGTTTAGACAAAAGTTATCATATATTTTACTCAAAAAAAAGAGAAAAGTATAAGTATTTATAAATTCATAGACCCGTGCGTAAATTCTTTTGGCTTTGTTTTAGATTTAACAGAACGTATAAATTTATAAAAATAAAAATCTGTTTTATTTTTAAGCCTAAAATATTAATTATTGTTTATTTTTGAAGGAAGGAAATATGTAAGTGTCTTAGCACCCGGCATGATTCAAGCCTTATCGGATAGTAAAGAAGCATTGAGAAAAACAGCTATTTCATCATTGAATGCTTGGTTCGACTCATGTGGTGGCATAGCTCCATTTTTAGAAGGCGATATGTTAACAGAAATATTTGCAACAGCTAGTAATCCGAATATAAAAGCAGAACTATGCGGTTGGTTAATACAAGTTTTGCCTAAATGCAAAGGCAAAATGCCACCCGAACTAAAAGCAATAATTCCAAGTGTTTTTAATTACATTGAAGATCGTAATCCTGATGTGCGTACTAAATCACAAGAATTAATTTTACCTTTAATGATGGTTTTGGGTCCAAATGAGTTACTAAGAGCTATGCAAAAGGCTAAACCTGCTTCGGTAACTATCCTACAACCTTTGATTGAAAAAGCAAGAGCAGAACACGCTGCTAGACAACCTCCACCGCCAAAACCAGCAGCCGCTGCACCAACTTCAGGCCCAAAAATAACTAAACCAGCAGAGAAAAAAGACTTATATGCAGATTCACCAGAAGAGTCTTACGAAGAAACTCCTGCTGCTCCAGTAGCGGATAAAAAAAAAGAACCTGCGAAAAAAGAATCTGGAAAAGGCGCTAAAGAAAAAGAAGAAAAACAAGAAGAAAAAAAACCTGATCCCAAAAAACCAGCTGCTCCAAGTAGTAAAAAAAAAGGTGGTGAAGATGAAGACTTAGGACCAATCATGCAAATATCGAATAAAAATAAACGAATGGACGAAGAAAAGGCCTTAAAGACCCTAAAATGGAATTTTGATGTACCAAGAAAAGATTTTATAGAACAATTAAAACAACAAATGGATCAAGCTCAATTTAACAAGACCTTTTTGACTCAACTTTTTCATGACGATTTCAAATTTCATATAAAAGCTTTAGAGACATTGACAAAAGCAGTTGAAGATCTACCTGATGCAACTCTATCTAATTTGGATTTAATTCTACGCTGGTTGACGTTGAGATTTTTCGAAACTAATCCAACTGTTATTTTAAAAGCGATCGACTATATGCAAGCATTGTTTACTATGTTACTAAATGTTAAAAAATATCATTTAGTTGACTATGAAGCCAATGCTTTTATACCTTATTTTATTGGCAAGCTTGGCGATCCAAAAGATCCTATACGAAAAGGCTTCAAAGTTATTATAAAACAAATAGCTTTGATCTATTCGCCAGTAAAAGTGTATAATTTTCTTTTGCAAGGACTTACTTCGAAAAATTCGCGTCAGAGAGCCGAGTGTTTAGAAGAGCTTGGTATTATGATTGAAAATCAGGGTCTAAATCAATTTAATCCGAGTGTGTCTCTTAAAGAAATAGCAAAACAAATTGGCGACCGAGATAATGGTGTTAGAAATGCAGCGTTAAATACGATAACTATTGCTTATCAAATAGCTGGCGATCCAGTTTATAAATATATTGGAAAATTAAATGAAAAAGATCAAAGTATGTTGGATGAGAGAATAAAGCGCTCTGCTAAATCGAGTGCAGGAGTTAAACCGTCGACTAGTGGAGGGTTGAATCAAAAAGAGGCAAAAAATACAGAGCCACCAATGCCACAGTTACCAGTTTCTTCATCAAATCCACTCTTGCAACAAATGGCTACACCTCAAGCCCCAATACCAGTTGAGGAAAAACCCCCATCAGCTGGTTCTAGTGGCCGAGCACCAGCTAAATATAACACCACTCCCCGTAAGGGCCAATCACTTACTCAACAAATTATATCACCAAGTTCAAATCGTCCATTGCCCAAAGTCAAAGGTGAATTTAGTCTTGATATAAAAGATGATGACGATGATAAAGAACCTGTTATACCAGTTAATTTAACACCACATCATGATCTAGATGATTTATTAAATAAACCTATAGGTTTACCTCCACAGCGAAAAAATATTCCTAATTATCCGATGACTAAATTGAAAGAGACACAAGATTGTAAAGAGGCTATTGACTTGGTCATAACACACATTTCCCATCAAAATATTGAAATTAGTATTCAAAATTTGGCACAAATTGACGTTGTTATTAAAGATAAAGAAAAGAGACAATTACTTATGCCTCATATTGATAATTTATTGAATACTTGTTCAGTTAAGCTTAATGTAGCCCACAATGTTTATTTGACTAATCCAGACCAGCAAATTGAATTAGTTTTTAAACTTTTTAAAGGTAAATACATTTTTTTTTGTTGTAAATTTTTAGCGCAATTTTAATTCTCTCAGGACTCTCAGAGCTAAAGTGCTTCTTAGGAAGACGTCAACCGTAATTTTTTTACCTTAATCGTAATCTGTGTTGATTTTTCATAATTTTCAATTTCAAATTTTTTGAGTTATCTTAGCACCAAATTTTCTTTATTCTTAAAAAAATTTCTCAATTTTTTAAATCAATGATTGAATATAAATTATACGGAAAAATTTGGCTGATATTTTAAGAGACCTCCAAACTAAATGTAAGTGAGCTTCATCGACTTTTATCAACTTAAAAACAGAGACAATTGTTGGAAAGTGTTCTTCCAAGAGGAAATTTTCTCAAAATTTATAAGATAAAAGCTTTTACGTTGATATACAAACATTCTATTATCATGTGGTATACAATTTCAAAGTGGGATTGTTGTTTTAACATACTTGATATATGTTTACATATGTTTTGACATTTTAGTTAAATAAAAACAAGTCCAGTACATAGATTTTTCTGCTAAACTTTTTCCAAATTCCCGGTTGCTTTTTTCAAACTTCTTCATCTATTTATCTTCATTAACTGTCTTATTTATTAATAGAAACGTATGCAATCAATATGTTCGTAGTAAAGTCAGAGTAAAGTAAAGCAATTCGATAAGTTTTTTTTATTTTTAATGTAATTTTAGTACCTCCATAAAATGAAGTTAAATATTCAAACTTTTTGTGATAAAACCGATTTTTCCAGAATTAAAGTCATATTAAGAAAAATACCTAAAAAATTTGTTATGCTAATAAACATTTTTATAATATTCAGTAAAAAGTATGTTAATAATGCTAGTATGCTCAAAAGACTTTAAGGTACAGTGAAAAGATTTTTAAGTGTGCTGAAAAGATTTTCAAGTATGCTGTTAAGCTAGACCCTTTCAAAGTTTATTTGTTTTTTATTGAAACAATCAGATTAATTAGGAAAATTAATTGACAAGTTAAGAAATTTTGGTGCAAGAATCAGAAATTTAAGTAATTCAATCCTAATTGGCCATTTTTTTACCCTTTAAATCAGACTTATTTGATAAAAAATCGAACACTAGGTGTATTTAACTTTGTAAGCACATTTCTAAAATAAGTTGAAAACTCATTTAAGCATATATTTCGAAACTTATTAAATTATTCCACGCATATCTACTTGTTTATCTTTTGGAAATCTATTTAAAGTTTAGTATGGTCAATTAAATATTTTTTAACTATTTTATAATTCAATAATATTTTTAAATAAAGGTATTTTTCATTGTATAATGGATTTGTTCGATACTGGTTTAGGCAGAGTAGCGAATGTAAAATCACTTAGAGACGTATTCTACAATTTACTCTCATTAATGACAGATAACAAAATAACAAATTATCAAGATGGTGATCAATTATTCCGAGCTATAAATTTAGTAATGTTAAAATTATTAGAAGCCTCCAATCAAACAAATTGTTATTGTGCCTTGGTCAAATTGCTCGGCGAATGTTGCGATCAAGAAAACTATCACGCTAGTAATAAATATTTAGAATTAGTCATGAAATGTATATGGAGACAAATCAGACGCATATCGCCACAATCCTCATCGAATAGTAGCGGATCAACAATTAACGAAACTCTTATTCAACAAATTGATGCTTCAAAAGTATTAAATGAAATACACTCATTTTTGAAAATGTATCCATCTAATTCATGGCAAGCTAAATCATCAGACCTACCATTACGTACTGTAAAAACCTTAGTCTTTCATTTGGCCAAGGCTAAACAAAATCAAATAATTGAAGATCTAAATGAAATAAATGCACCTGATGATTCAGAAATTAAAATCTATATTATGAAATTATTTCGTAATGGCTTTCAAATCGGAGGCAATTCCGGTTTAAATTCAAATTTTGGTTTCAAACAAGGCACTGGTAATAATAAAAGTCAAAATTTGACATCACCAAACAGACAAGCTTCTTTGAGTCAGGCTCAATTAAGTGATGAATTAGGTCTAATACTCAAAAAAATAGTCAATAACGAAACTTGTAAACAAGGTCTTAATGAATTGTATGATTTTAAATTACAACATCCAGATTTTGATTGTGATAAATATTTTAAAAAATCGTCTGGACGTTTACAAGCTTTTATTGAAGAGAATTTAAAATTAATCGAGTCTGAACGTCAAAAGTCACCTTCTACATCATCTACATCATCGTCTTCATCAACTAATTTAAATAAGGGTAAATATTCACCTGAGTCTAATGATTATAGACCAGGTAATCGTAATGTCGACGATATTATGAAAACAATAGCCGATTGGAAATCAAAAAATAACATAAATAAACTAGATGATGAGGATGATAATGACGAGAATAATTTGAGGACATCAAATACAAATGAGAATAAATTGAATGCTTTAAATTCAGCATCGAATCGATTATTCCAAAAGTATCAGCCAAATGCTAAACAATCAAGTAATGAGAGTGAAAATTCAATAAAAGCCGAACGATATTTAGATTTAGTTAAGGATTTGAAAAAAAAATACACCAGGTCTCGAACTGAGGTAATTACTTATTTTGATTTTATTCTTTAATTTATTTGAAAAAAAAATTCAAAAATTTCTACCAGCCGGTACATAGATATACTAGGCCACCTGATGATGAGGTATTTTAGAATTAAATTTATAATTTAAAATAGCTTAGCTTAATAATAATATTTTTAAAATTAATGCTTACTATTAAGAACTTTAATCAAATAAAGTAGCTGAATATTACAGTCAAAATTCTTTAAACCGTAAAAAAAACCATCATACTATTTTAAAGTAAATTAACTAAGTAATTTTACGGTAATTTTAAATTGAGCTTTAAGATATATGATCTTTAACATAGCATAGAAAAGAAATAATTTAGAAAAGTATAGAAATATCGAAACCAAAAAAAATATTGAAAGCCACTTAGTATTAAATCATAATCAGAAATTTTTACTCAATGCTTAAAACTATGCAATCTAAAAATCTCAAGTATACGCTAAAAGGCAGTTTTATGTCTTTATAGGTCACTTGATGCATGAAAAAATAAAAATCAAATAACCAAAGAGGCCAGAATTGATGAATTTAGTGTTTTTCAGATTTCGGCACGCTGTAGTTATTTGTGTCTAAATTTCTAGATGCCTTAAACTTATGAAACAATCAAAATAAATGAAAATTTTTTAAATGTCTTGCTTTTTTGCAGGCATGGCACCTATCTCCGGTTTTAACTCATGGAATTATTAAAAAAAAGCGTCTTAAACTTATGAGAAGCACTGTATAATTGCTAAGATTAATTTTTTTCACGTTTTTTTTAAAGATATTTTTTTTTCTATTTTTTAACTGATCCTCGATTTATTAAAAATCTAGAAGAATTTTAATAACTTGAAGAATTTTAATTTACAATAAGTATATTATGGATAGCAGGTAGTTACCAATTTTCATTTGGCTAGAAAATTATTAACATCAAAGTGTACCCGGTTTTACGCGTTTTGACTGTAATTAGATAATTGCTTTCTATCAAAAACAAAAAAGCTAGCTTTTCTTACTAAAATCAACTAACACATTTCAATTAAGAATTTGAGCAGTCTTTTTAATTTATCAAGACCGGGTGTTGTAGTGTCGAGATAGCTAGTCTACTCGTTCTTTTTTGATGATGGTCAATATTACGTAGTTAAAATTTAACCTACTTAACTAAATAGATATTTTTTATGAAAAAAATTTTTCAAAAAAATTTAAAAAATGAGTATGGTAGTTTTTATTTACTGTTCACATAAGTTACCAACAATTATTTTTAATGAAAAGTTATTCAATTTTTAAAATTCGTTGGTTAAAATTTAAACCTGTAAAAGAGACCAAACGAATGCTTATAAAAAATTCGCGTTCCTCTTAGTGCAACTAACTCAAAAACTGAAACGCTAACAACCGGTCAAAATTAACCATTGTCCAACAGTACTAAATAATATGGGATAATTGGTTACACATAATTTTTGAAGACTTAACGACAAGAAAATTTTTATTATTCTATTTTACGTTCAATTTTATCAAAAATTTAGATCGTTCAGAAAAACCTATTTGGCAATTTTTATTTTCTATTTTACGTTTTCAAAAATTTTTAATTGCGTAATTATATTTTTTTAAAATTCACTTAAATGTTTAATTTTAAAATGGGCAATTCATTTACAAAAAATAAAATAGAATATATAAGTTGCCATTTGAAAAATTTGCCAAATAATCAGAAATTTTTATTTCCATTTAAAATTCACGCTTTAATTTGATAAGTTAGTCAAAATATTATTAATTGCAGAAGGTTTAATTTGAAATTTTAAAAATGAGCTTTTGAAAAAAAACAGTTTTTGTCTTTTTTTATGACCCAAGATTTTTTCAGTGAGAATAAGTACTCAAAAAACTTTCTGACACTTAACGATTTTTAAAATTGAAATCGATCGATAACAAAGTTCAAGATTTTAAAAGGTTAACAAACTCCACTTATCCGTAGATTTAGAATAATATATTCGTTTCTTATGCAAAAGATCGATTTTTTTGAAAATACCGTTTAGCGTAATTTGGGGTTATGGAAATTGCTTAAATGATTTAGAAAAAAAAAACTTAAATTAATTTTTTTTTCATTTAAATTTAGTCGGATCAAATTAATGACCTCAAACAATTGGATCTTAAAGCAAATGTAAGCTAAAAAAAAATTAGAAGTATAATTTCGAATCAATAATAAGTTTTTTTTTCTTATAAGAATTTTAATGAGAACACAAGTGCGGGCAACTCGCTACAGCATCAAAATCAAACAACGACAACAGATTTAACGAGCGGAACTAATTATTCTCAGCAACCAGCCGAGAACTTGTACGAAGAGTATCGTCGCAAGCTTGAATTGATCAAAAATATTCGAAAATAAAATATTTTTTTATGTATCAATTCACACACAAAAAAACCTATTTCTTTGTATAAATTTAACAATTAAAATTTAATTTTTCTTTCAAAATTTTCAAAAAAAATTTCTTTATAAAATAAAGATTAATCGATTTTTTATTAACTTTTTTGTTCTATTCTTATTTTACTTTTTTTTAAAAATTGTATTCATTTCAAAGTTAAATGCTTAATTTGAGATTTACGGAGTTTTACGCATAGTGATTTTACTACTTTCCTTTTTTTTTATTTATGTTTTATTCTATCATCATCCTTGTAAACTCAAGGAGTTGAACTAAAAGTATTTTACTATTTTTTATTATTATTATAACTTAAGGAAAATTCTTTGGTATAAAGAAATATTATATTTTTTTTAACTTTATTTATTTTTTTGAAATCAAATAATTGTAATTTTTTTTAAAGAACAAATAAAAAATATTGCCTAATTTTACTCTTGATGTATTTAAATCAATTAATTAAAATTAATTTATAAATAGAAAAATTAAATTAAAACTGATGATATGAATAAAAATTTTCAAAATCCAATTTTTATAAATCGAATCTTTTTTTTCAATTTCTTTCTGTAGATCTCATTTTTCGATCACTTTCTTGATCAGCGACCTGGTTTGTTCCGAGTATGTTGAAGTTGTAAATATAACGAACTCATACTTTAAGCTTACTAAATTTTGTAAAGATATATTAATTTTTAAAAAATTGACCATTAACTTTTGATAATGATTAAAATTGCGATCAATATTTTAATAACAGTTTAAAAATACCATCCCATCAACAGTAGAGAAATCCAACAAAAAAATAAAGCACTTTTCAAAGTAATGGGACTTATCCAGAAAAAGCAACAAAACTGGCTTTGCTATATAAAAATTCTAATATCAAAAAATGGAGTACCACAAAAGGGCTTCATTCAATTCTATTCAACTTATTTTTTAATTTTCTATTCAATTTTTCAATTAGAAAATAAAACCTTTTAAAAAAAATCTTTGATCAAATGGAAAAAATGGAAACAAACCTTGAGATTACTGCCAAAATAAAAATGAAGCTGACCGATTTTTTTCAGAAAAAGTTTTTTCAGCTTATTGTTTTATCCTTATTCCAAATTTTTAATCTACTAAATAAAATTCACGGTAACTCGGACTGATGGTTAACTCAGACTTTTCTTTAAGTCCTTACGTGGTCGAATTAACCGTGAATCACTGTATTAGCTTTAAGTTTTTTAATAATATTATTTAAATTTTCTTTTGGCAAGTTTTCAAAAAGAAGAGGCATTAAAGAGTCATAAAAAAATTTAGAAATAAAAAATTTTAACCGCTATTTTTACTAAAAATAGCGGTAAATTTTAACCGCTATTCTTACTAAAAGAGCTAAAAATTTTTTAGCTCTTTTGTAATATTTAAAATTTTTTTTAGAATTTTTTTTTGACTCTTAAGAGTCAAAAAAAGAAGAAGTTTTCAAAAAGAAGAGGCATTAAATTTAATGCCTCTTCTTTTTGAAAACTTGCCTTTTTTAAACTTATATTCATACGATTTTAGCGAGATTTATTACTCGAATAATTTTTTATCGATTCCTTAATTTAATTTTGTTTAAAAGAGTTCGGTTAACCATTGTGTGAAAATATGTTTGAATAGAAACTCGTAAAATCTCTAAAGTCTAATTTTTCAGAACACTTATTTAAATTTGAATTTAATTTTTTAAATTTTTCTATAGTGCCCAAAAATTTAGTTACAAATTTATTTTTTAACTTCGTCGGGTAAGAAAATTTTCGGCTTGACGTGCTGATTTAAAAAAAAATAGTTGGTATAAATTGTTAAAGATTTCATATTATATAGTTGTGGTATTTTTTAATAGATTCATTAACCATGAACCATTAGTTTCAACAAATTTAGAAACTAATGGTTCATGGTTGTTTCAATTCCAGTAGATGAAACTTACGACTAAAAGAATAGATAAAAGCCATTTCCAGTTTAAATATCGAGTCTTTTCTAAAAACTGGAAAACTGTCCTGCTAAATGACAAATATTAAATTATCTGGACAGTTTTTCAGTTTTTAGACAAGACACCATTTATCAAATTTGTTGAAAAAAAAATCTTTGATAGAAATTTTTAGAGAAATACTTTTGATAAAAATTATTTTTTTTAAAAGATCTAATTTCTTGTTTTAGATAATTTTATACCTATTTTATTTTTTCTGGGCAAAAAAAAATTAATTTAAGCAGAAATAAATAATTGCTAAAAAAAGAGAAATCAGTGTCCAAATTTAATATCTTCATCTTTTTTTTTTTAAAAAAATTTAAAGCTAAAACCATTCATCAAAATATTTATATAAGAGCAAATAAAAAATTAAAACTTTTTTAAATTTTAAGAAAAAATTACTTTAACAAAAAGAGATTTTTTTCTTTAAAATAAACAGCAAAAAATCGATGTTTCGAAATACAATGAAACGTTTCTCTTTTCCAGAAAAATCCAGTATTATAATATTGATTCAAGCATGGATCATAATGATTCTTTTCCTATTTTGGAAGGAGCCTAATTCAAACATAAAAGAAATCTCTTCTGAAAATAATCAAGATTTATTCTCAGAAGATTTTGTAAATAAAGTTTTAAATAGAAGTATTATATTTATTGGTGGTGTTGGGAGATCAGGCACGACTTTAATGCGATCGATTTTAGACACTCATTCATCAATTAAATGTGGACCTGAGTCTTCATTTCTTGCATATTTTATAAAATTATGGGAAAATTTAAATTCCGATAAGAGAATCATGGAACAAACTTACAAAAGAGGATATAAAGATGGTTTTATAAATAAAGCCCTTAGTTTATTTTTTGTTTATGTTTTGGAAAATAAACATATACATGGTAATATCCTTTGTGAAAAATTTCCTCAAATAATGACAGTTTCATATGATTTGCACAAGAAATTACCAAATTCAAAATTTATTTATATGATAAGAGACGGTAGAGAAGTGGCATATTCATTTTTGAATAAACTGAATAAAACAAAAGATTTTGAAAATTTTAAGATTTATTTGGATGTTTGGAATAGGAGTAATGAGGTGTTTTTAAAAAATTGTAATCGCATTGGAAATTCATTTTGTAAACAGGTTAGATATATTGATTTAGTAACGAAGACTAAAGAAACAATGGAGCAAATATGCGATTTTTTAGGCATAGAATGGACTGATAAGTTTCTTACTCACAACGAATACATTGGGACTGATGTTTTCGCTATACCTGATGAATGGTCTTATAAACAAATTAAAAAACCAGTTAATAATAAGTCATTGAACAGTTGGGTGGGAAAAATTTCAGGGTATAAAGAAGACTATGTGAAAAAGCTT
This sequence comes from Brachionus calyciflorus, assembly GCA_002922825.1. Classification (NCBI taxonomy): domain Eukaryota; kingdom Metazoa; phylum Rotifera; class Eurotatoria; order Ploima; family Brachionidae; genus Brachionus; species Brachionus calyciflorus. The sequence continues at coordinate 1,902,221 of NTPY01000635.1, read as the reverse complement.
TCGATGCTTAAAACTTTCGGATTTTAAAAATAAGTTTTTCTTTTCAGAAAAATCAACACTGCTATAATTAATCTTCAAAAATCATGAATTTTAAGAATTTCGTTCGTATTCTGAAGTTTTTTTATTTTTGGTTGAAATATTTAAAGCTAAAAGAATTCGAAAAATAAACTAAAAAAAACACTATCAATTTGACACATTTTTTTCCCAGCCATTTATAGAAAAGCTATTAGTTCCAGCTATATGTATTCCAAATTTCAGTTGATAGCTTGGTGGGAACAAAAGTTATCCAAAATAATGTACATTTACCTTAATTTTTACAATTTTAAAAAATGATGTTCTTAGAAGTTTTTTTACACATACCTGCTGAAAAAATGATCCGATTTTAAAAATCGACGGCACATTCTAATCAACACAAAATTCTACAAAAGATATAACTTTTACCTTAATTTAATTTTTAGACAAGAATTTTTGAGAACCCGAATCGAAAAAATACCAAATCGAATTTGTTGTTAGAGGATACAAACAACACATCAGTGACAAATTAAAATGTAATAGAAACAATAAAATAAGTCTGGTCACCGAAAAAAAGAGGTCGTAAACCAAATTCAATTGTGTCTTTTTTTATTTTAATTTTTACCTTGCCATTAATAAACATTTTTTTAATTGGTCTGGCCGTAAAAGTGAAAGGATACAAAGATCGATCCTTATGTACAGAATTAGAAAACCACTTAAGTTAAACAAAAAACTCAAGTACAGTTTCTTTTAAGTTATTTCACTTTTTTTAAGTCATTTAATTTGGAAAATTTAGAAGTATATTTGAGCGTCATATACAGTGGTTTTTACATTAATGTAACGTCAACAGTCACTTTTGACTGTAATCATAATCATAGCTCAAACATTTTAAAATTGAAAAATAAGGCTAATTAACACGGGTTACGGTTACGTTTCGAAGTTACGTTTGACGTACAGTTTTATTAGAGCCACTGTAGTAATTGTTAGTGCGTAATTCTAAATTCTAATTAATGTTATGACTGCTTTGCTTTTTTTTGTCGTGTAAGTTTCGAAACTATGTGAATCTAATAGCAAAATGTGTAAAAATAGTTTATGTTTTGTATATTGTTAATCATAATGTGCCCGAAAAATGCTCATCATTTGTTGGAATTTCAATCCTAAAATACCTGAATTCTAATTAAAGAAACGTAGGTTAAAGCATTAAATATTGTTGTTTTATAGATTTAAACAAATAAGGTTTCAATATATATATTCGATTTTTGATTTATTAGAAAATAATTCATAGAATAAATTTTCTAACGAGATAGTTTTCAATATATTTTAAATTAATAAAACAAATTTATCAAAAAGTATTGTTTAACCCGAATCAAGATAAATGAACTAAAGTTTAATATTTATAAACTTTAGGTAATAATTGAATACTTATATGTTAAAAATTATGCAACCATAAATTTTAGATTCAACCTAACTTTCAAGTTTATAAAATAAAGCAATTGAAAATTGG
>NTPY01000635.1:1883202-1893618 GCA_002922825.1 Brachionus calyciflorus | reverse complement strand
TTTAAAAGTTTTTTTAAGGCTATAAATAGGGTAATAAATTTTCAAATATAACCTTCTTAAATTTATTTGAAATTTAAATAAACATATTGGCATATCTCTCAATTACATAAAAAATTTAGAAGAAATTATAATTTTTTTTCAAAATGACTTTAAGTAAAAAAGCCTTTTTTTAGAATTATTAAAATTATACATTAAACTCAATTTTAGGAATGATATTTTAAGGAAATCTATTTTATATTTTCTTAAAATGTTGTTGACAAATATTTCAAATTCTAGCTTTTGATTTATTTTCGTCAATTTCCTTCTTATTTTTCATAATACTTTATAATTTTAAATAAAAAAATTTACCTCGGCATTAAAATTTTAACAATTTATTCAAAATAAATCACCTTATATAGAATATCTGATTAAATCGAAAAATTTAAGCTATTAAAAGATATTTCCTTAAAAAAAAATTAATTGTTATCAAATATTATTGGAACCAAAAATGATTCTAATTTTTTTAAGATTCGTGCAAATTTACGAATAAAGAAATTTGTTTTTCAAAGACTGTCAAAATCATTTTTGCAATAAAATATTTTTGTATATTTTCTTTTAGAAATAAAATTATTTAATAGATTTTATTTTCTTGTGGCTTTCGAGAAAAAAAAAATCATGCTTATTTTTTCTCCTCATATGTTTTTATTTTATTTATAAAGAAACAAAATACGATATTATTTTATTTTTTTTTCTCTTCGTCAAATCCCTAATGGAAAATAATCGATAAAATAATTTGAAATATACAATAAAAATCTTACCGTTATAATTCGAGGATTAAAGTAGATTTTATTTTTCCATTTAATTTTAGGAGGATTGTTTTATGCTTTCGAAAATAAAATTTATTTTAACAACAAAATAATAGAAAAAGTAATTGAAGAATTTAGAACCAATAAATTTTATTTCTGAGTTTTTACCGATTAGTTACACAATTATTAGATGATCCCAATTATAAGATAAACATTATTTTTCAGCCATTTTAAAGAAATTTTCATGTTGCTTTTAAGTCCCAACTTTATTTTCAGTTAATATTCTAAGACTATTTAAAATTAAACTAATTTCTATCTAACGCAGCTCAGAATAATATTTTATCAATTTTAAATTTTGAAAAAAATTTATTTTCACCGAAATTAAGTAAGTTCAACAAAATTGTTGAAAAATTCAAGAATTTTAACAAATTTTTGCTGTAAAAAGACAAGTTAAGATTCTAAAAGCAATTTCAAATATTTCGAGGAAAATAAAGGGACTTGAGATGATATAAAGAAAAATAAAGATTTCTTGTAACACTTGATATCGTTTGGTTTGTATCCTTGAGAAAAAGTTTTCCAAAACTGTGAATTGATAAATTAAAGGATACGGGACAATCGAGCTAAAAAATCGATTTTAGGATAAATGAAAGTTTAAATTATAAATATGCAATTTTCGCTCGATTTTCAAGCAAATTGAGTCATAGTGCTACCAAAACGTTAAATCATACATATTAAAATGAAACTGCTCTTATCTTGGAAAAACTATCGAAGCACATGAAAATTCGAATTTAAACTTACCTAATTCAAAGCTTGTTTTAATAACAAGGTATCAAAGCTGGTTGCACTGTATTTATTATAACCTTTAACTATTCCTGTCATCTGTTTTCTAAAAAAGATTACAGTACAATTCTGAACTTACTTAACACCTTGCTTAAGCCATGCTCCGGGACGGCTTAAGCCGCTTCAAAACTTGGTTTCGAAACAGTCTAAGAGCGGCTTAAGTCCGGCTTCGAAAACTGTTGACTTAGTTCTGGATTGTACTATAGAATATTTATTTAAAAAAAAAACTAAATTACTTTTCAAAACAAAATGAAAAGAAATTTTCCGAAAATAAGATCAGTTTCATTTAGTAAAAATCGTTTGGCTCATAAAAAAATTACTCTTAAAAAATAAAAAATGCATTATATCATAAAGTGAAGGCAAGTTAAAATTTTTTGTCAATTTTCTTTTTCTAATTTTTTTTTCAACAAATACTTCTCTGCAAAGCACTTAAAAGTACTTTTGCCAACAAAAAAAATTATTACGTAGTGAAGCAAAGTTTGTTGCATCTGATTTAAAAGCTTGCAAAAAAGTGTGCAATTTAATTGCGTATTTAAAATAAAGACTTTTTTGAATGGCGTGCAAAATTGCAGGAAATTATTTTTCTAAAATTTTAGAAATCTAGTAAGTTTTTTGCTTTTTTTCTTTTTCAATATTTTTTTTTCTTCCGAAAGAATTTAAAGTTATAAGATTTTTTAAAAATTTCTATTAAAATTTTTATTCCGAAAAATTTCATGCAAAAAATGCAATAATTTAAATACGCAATTAAAATTGCACAATTTTTTGCAGTCTTTGAAATCAGATGCAGCAAACTTTGCTTCACTACGTAATAATTTTTTTGTTGTTGGAAAAAGTGCTTTTAAGTGCTTTGCAGAGAAGTTTTTGTTGAAAAAAAAAATTAGAAAAAGAAAATTGACAAAAAATTTTAACTTGCCTAAAGTGAAATTATTAGAGAATAAAAAATCAAAGAAGGTTATAAAATCAAATGAAAAATGAATTTAAGTACAGCACTTCTATCGAATTTGCGACGTAGCCGTATGGCGAACGTATCGTATCGTATGCCGGACGTACTCCATCGTACTCCCGTACCGTACTATCGGACTCGAAATTTTTAATATCAATTTTCAAATTTTTTTTTGAATAAATTTTTTTTTCGAAAATTTTTAAATAAAAAAAAGCAAAAAAAATGACAAAAATGCAAAAATTTAAAATTTTTCAATAATACGTTTTTTTCGAAAAAAAAAATTTATTCAAAAAAAAATTTGAAAATTGATAATATAAATTTCGAGTCCGATAGTTCGATACGGTACGGTACGGTACGGTCCGATAGTACGGTACGGGAGTACGACGGAGTCCGTCCGGCATACGATACGGTACGTCCGGCATACGTTCGCGTCCGGCTACGCCGCAAATTCGATAGAAGTGCTGTATTAATTTTTTATATAATTAGTTGATTCGTTTTATTAGTGACCTGCAAATGATGTAACTTATATACTATCCATAAGTTTCTTCTGCTGTTTTGTTTCAATTTAAATAGTTCAATTAATCTACTAAAAAAATTAACTAAAAAAGAAAACTTTAAAATTTATCATGAAATGAAAATCTAGATGGATCAAAATATTAAGAGCTATCAAAAAAATTAAAGCAGTCTTGATGGTAATATTTTTAGTAGGGATATTTAGCTGTATGGATTGGTGTACAATGTTTTTTATGCTATAAAAGTAGGATTTTTAATTCTTTAATAGTTTATTCTTTTTAAAAAAAAATAACTTGTTGTAAACTTTTTTTCTTATTCTATAAAAAAAAATTTTATGCGTCAAAAAACCCACTTTGTTATGATTTAACATTTTCAAAATAAGAATGGAAAAACGATTTCTGGCGATTAATAAATGAATAAATAAAGATTAAAAAAAAAAAGATTTTTATTAAAATTTTAATCGATTTTTTGATTTTGTACCTCGGTTGTCCCATATCATTTACATTTTATGTTTTTTTTATAGTTTATTTTCTTTTAGTAGATTTTGGCGATAAAACATCACACTAGACCCGCTTTTTTTTAAAACAAACGCAAATCAAAAATAATTTTATTATGTTATTATATATAGTGTCCAATAAACTCTATCAGGAAAGTCATGAAAAAAATTCATTTTTCCTGAGTTTGATTTGGCTTTTCAAATTAACGATTTTTAATAAGCGAAAGCTTTAAATGGTACTTTATTTTTAGTAAGTGGAAAAAAATTTAAAAAAAACTTTTGAATCATCCTGATTAATAAAAAATCGAATCTTTTAAATTTGAAAAGTGAGATTTTTGGGGTCCCTAGTTTTGACACAACTATTTTTATTTTTAAAACATAAATAGTTAAGTTGAATTAAACACAAAAAATGCGTTTTTTTAGCGTCGAAAAATACGATTAAAAATGCGGAAAAAAAATTTTTTTTTTAATTTTAATTTCTGAGATACTCTTCGATATTTGATACAAAATTAGTCCATTTTTTTTTATGTAATAATAAAATACATATATCTATTTTATTATAACATTTTATGATAAACTACTTTTGCAATTTTTAAGTAAATTATTCTGTTTTAAAACCATATTGTTTAATTAATATACTCATATGTTAACAAAAAATAAATGTTGTGACAAAACAATTTCCTTTGATTTTTGTATTTCTTTTCTCCCGTGATGTGTTATTTTCCAAAGGCTATAAAATCGATTTCTATTTAGTAATCACAATTAACTGTTCAAGTGCTCTTTAATTACATTTAAGCAGAATAAAATTTTAAGGGTCCATTTGCTCAAATATTGCATAGACTTTTTAAAAATTTTTTAAATTTAACATGTTTTTTATATATATTAAAGCACCAACTGATCTGTAGAACTCAAGAATCTACTACCATTCAAAAGTTCTAATTAAAATAAATTTTGAGGAAGAGAGCATTAGCACGAAATTCAAAACACCACTAAAATATCAGATCAAATGCTAAATAGAATAATAAAAAAATTTTTTTTCAAAATAATATTTAAAAGATTAAGAGAGAAATGCTTATCAATTTAGAAATTCAATTATGTCACAAAATGACAAATTGCGTTTTAAAAACAAAAAAATAGTATGATTAGAAAAAAAAAACTCCACTATTCCTAATCATCTTAATCTCCAGAAAAAACAAAATTAATCCTTAAATTTCTATACTCCAGAAACAATTCCAATTTTTTTTTATTATTGAGTTATTTTTTCTATTTTTTGTTTTCGGTTTGAAGTTTTCATTAAATGGACAAATGGTTTTTAATTAATTTATTTTCTAGTTAGGGGAAATCATAAATATTTTTTTTCTTTTATTTTAGTTGTCGGGAATCATAGTTAAACATGACAACAACAACAAAAATATATTGCAAATTCTGGTCATTATTTTGACTTAAAGAATAGAATGCTTCAAATATATCCATCTATAGTAAAATAATATAAATTAGTTTTCAACAATTTTATTAATAGAATTTTCACAAAATATAATTATCTTTATGACTTTTTTTATTTGACAAATTACTCTTTTAAAATTTGTCAAATTGCTTAGGGGAATTGGATTTGTTTTCTCGATCAAATACAAATTTACTAAAAATCTAATAATAACTAAAAGTGTTTTTTTATAATTATTTTTGACTTAATTTGAGGAGATGCTTTAAGTAGATTATCTTTTAGTGACAATCCTTCGATTTCTAATGTCACAGTTACAATCTTCATAGTTTTAATTGTTCTTTTTTATGTAAAAAAAATTATCTAATGTAAAGGGTCGTTCATATTTTCTAATTTTAACTTATTTTTCAGTAAAGTTAAGCTATAAAAATCAGTTTTTAACATTCAAAGTTGCATTAGTTTATCATTCAATTTCATGATGAATTAGAAAGTGGAAAAGGCAAAGTTTAGATTTATTTAACTTAAAAAAAGTTAAATTACAGGAGTTTATGCAAATTTACCAAATTATACGTAATTTATAGTGAATTCAAATTTAAATATGGATATTTTACCAAATTGAAAAACATTTTTTAGATTAGTTTTTCATTTTTATATTTCAATTCAATCGAAAAGACTAGAGTCAATCCCTATTATTTAGTAAAAATATTACAAAATCTCAGAAAATACAAGTTTATGTTGTTATTGATTCTTCTGTAGAAAAGGTTAAAATCTAGATTTAGATCTTTGATTTTAAATTCGTTTGCTCAAAATAAAAATAGTACTTTTTAATCTGACAAATGACTCTTTAAATTTGTTTTTGACTTTTTTATAAGCCAATCAACCTTAAAAAATCGGCAAATGAAAAACCATTTAAAATGTCTAGTAGGTCGTTTAAAACAAATAACAGCGATTCTAAAACTGATCCTTTGTGACACAACTTAAAACATCGTTCCATTCCTAAACTGAATCACCGAATACCACTTTATGTTTCTTGACGGACGAATGAGTTTATTCATTTAAAATTGCATCAAAGAATTCATTTAAACACGACAAAAAACTAATGTTTTGTTCAGTAAGTTTTTTAAAGAATTCTTTTTAAACAAACTTTTCTTATTTTAGTCGCGCGTAAGAGGAACATCACTTTTATATTTTATGACTTAACCAATCAAAGTTTAACTGTCTCATTTGCTTAACGTTCATTATACAGTGCTTCTCAAAGGTTTAAGATACTACCGTTTTTTAGCAATAAGTCGTAGATTTAAGCAAAAATTAGAAGGATTATTGTTTTGATTGATAAGCTCGAAAAAATTTTTATGTTATTATTAGACTATTTTTAATAATTCCATGAGTCAATAAGCAAAACATTTAAAATAAGCATTAAAATTTTCATTAATTTTGATTATTTCATAAGTTTAAGACATCTAGGAATTTAGACTCAAATAACTACGTTATGCTGAAAATAATTCTCAATTATTTTTCGAAATTTGGTTAATTTTTTAAAGAATGCGAAGTAAAAAATGTAATAATTACTTTTTAACAAGGTTTTTGCATAAATATATCTCAAAAAATGATTGGTATAATTTAACGCAAAATAAATGAAAATTGTAATGCTTGTAATAATTTACCATTTTAATTGGGGGGCTAAAAAATATCAACCTTATAAATATTATACATATAAGCCCAGGGCTTTTATGTATATCAAAATTGATATTTATATTACACCATCATTCAAGTGACAAGGAGCGTGATCTAACAATAAGTCTACAGTCTCTAAGTTGTTTTCCACCATATAACTCATAACAAATTTATTTAAATGAGCTTATATTCAATTCATGTTTATTTAACTATAAGGTATTTAATTAAAGGTCCAGGGCCTATATGTATTTTATGGGATAGGTTTTTATCCACTCCAAGGGGGGGATGCTTATAGGCTAATACTTATGTTTAGCCCTGGGCTAGTTTGTCAGGTTTTACGGTAAAAAAGAAAATTTGGATAAAGTACAATTAACTATTGAAAATCTGGTAAATGCCAAGCCCTTGTTCCAATATAAGTTAATTTTTCCAAGTCGACCAAGATCTTTATTTCTTTAAGCTTTTTTGACATGGTTTTATAAGTAAATTTTATCTAAATTTACCTTAATCTTAATTTTTAATTATTTAGAAAACTTCGAAAAGTTATTTTAGCTTTAATAAATAGTAATAATAATATGACTTAATAATGGAATTTTATGAACTTAATCGTTTGTACGATGATTATTTATCAAATTCAAATTCTGCGAAAATCCTAGACAACTATTTACATAATTTTATTCCGATTATAATTACGATAGGTATCATAACCTCATTTTTAAATATAATTATTATATCGAGACCATATTTTCAATCCACATCTAAAAATAATCTCTTCTCCCAGGTTAAATTTAATTTTTTATTTCAAGTTCTATCTTTAATAATTTTTATATCTAATAACTATGAGAAGTATTTGATTGATAACTTCTATTTTAAAAGCAATAAATACACTTATTTTAGGATTAAAATTTATCTTAATACTTTTTATAACATATTTCTCTATTGTGTAATATGGTTGTTTATAATAGGTTGTTTAGATTATTGCTTTATAGCTATTATTAAGTTTCATTATAATGTAAATTATAGTCGACAAAATCGTAGACTTTTTCAACACCAACAAATTCTATTTCAATATCAACAAAAACTTTTACATCATCAACAATCGAGGCTTAGGCAAAACAAGAGTAATTTTCAAGTTGCTCAAACGTTTAGCGCGAGTAGCTCAAATGAAAGTCTAGAAAATAATAAAGAGCCTATTTCGCCAAAAATAGAATCGAGTGGTCAATTTTTCAATTCTCAGGATATTAATTATTCAGATGGATTTAATGATGATTGTTTTATATTTGAAGCTAATTTTGACCAAAAACGAAAAAGAAAAAAATTAAAAAATGAGCATGATATTTCATTTTTTAGCCCGAAAGTAATTCGATACTCGACTTTTACAATTATTTTATTTTCTGTTTTTTTAGCTTTACCACAATTATTTGGCTTTGAGGTCAAAGAAAATATTTTAACTCTATCCCCATCGCCAATGTCTATTTTCAGCGAAAATGATAATATTTATTATATTCAATCAGATGATTTTAATTCGTCCAAAACTCAAAGTCTAAAATATTTAAAAAAAAAATTAGATCAAAGTAATATGCGTCGAAATTTAGCCTTGGGTTTTGTTTTAAGAACTCAAATGGACAAAAATACTAATGAAATAATTAATCGTATGAAAAGAACTCATAAAAAATTTTTCACTCAGGAAGGATTTTTTAATTTAGCTTCGAAAGATTACAACTTTTGTAGTCTAGTCAAAAAAGAAATAGAAATACCTTTAATAACCAAATCCCTTTCGGGTAGATTTAAAAGACAAAATGAAAAAAGACCAACTAAAATAGACTTATTTAACGTGACTTTGATTTGTGTTGCTAAAAGTAGTCTTAACGAGTTGTTGGCGTATAATACTTTATACTTTTGGTTAGAGCATACAATGGTTATTTCAGCACCTATTTTCATAGCTTTAGTTTTAATTTCTTCACTAATGTACACATTTTTAAATTACGCAAAATTAATAGTTCAACAAGCTAAGATAAAAAGAAAACGAATTAAAATTTTAAAAATTCAAGAACAAAATTCAATGGCTAAATTTAGTAATTTGATGAATGTTTCATTTGACAGTAAAAGTGGAAAAAATGCCACAAAACTTAATAGTAGTGATGATTATTTAAATAATAGTATAAGTACGTCTAATAATAAATGTGATCTAAAAGATCGAAAATTACAAGTGATCCAAAATGAGGATCAAAATTTGAATAAAATGTTCATTATTGAACTAGCCATGTATATATTATTCACTTTTCCATATACTTTGGCAAGACTTATTCTAGACCTATTTTCTAAAGATGGCATTAAAATAAATTTAGATTTTTGTTGTTTGTATCGTATATTTTTTTTGTTATTTCATTTAAATCTCTTATGTAAATTTTTTGTTCTTTTTGCACTAAATGCAAGATTTCGTTTGAGCTTTGCACGCTTGTTTTCATTTAAACCATCAACATGCTTTATCACTGATTACAATGATGAATATTATAAAAAATATGATGTTGTTGGAATTGAATCGAATTTATGTCTTCTTTGCTTGTGTCCTTTTAGTTGCTTTTGTTGGAAGCATTCAAATGATGAATTAAATGATTTTAAGCTTAATAATGATACAATGGATTTTGATGAAAAAGATGAAAATGATTACGATAATGAAGACTATAATGAACATTCGACTGATTTTAATTCTAATTTGCATCAATTTAGTCGTCCAGCTGATCCCGATTCAGAATTGTGAATATAATATATTTTTGAAAAAAATATTATTTTTTATTAATAAAATATATTACAACATTATTTTTCATTTTAATATATAGGGGTACACATTTACTCTACTTTAGTAGTAAATAGGAAATTAAAATTTTACAAATTTTCTTTTTTAAATAAATTAAGTTGAGTACTATTTAAAGTCAATTTCAATAAAAAATTAAAATTGCTATACAGTGAATTCTCGTTTTTTTGTTTCCAAAAAAACGCGTCTCGATAATTTTGTCTCTTTATTCAATTTTCGAGACTTTTGCGATTTCACCTATGTTTTTCTGAATTCTAGGTTTGCTAACACAGAACGGAGCAAATTTCGATTCTAAGTTTTCGTTCTAAGTTAGAACTCAGAAAATTTGTTAAAAATTTAATTTAGAAATTGGACTTAATGTAACCATTGCTGGATTTTGCATATTTTCTAAAAAAAACGATATTGAATATAATGTTTTATAATAGATGTTAAGTAAGCAAATCAACGGTTTATATCTTGCTAACAAAAAATCGATTGCGCGCTTTTTAGCTATATTACAAAAGATAAAAATTATTCATGAGGACTTTTAAAAAAATTTCGAAGATTAAATTTTGGCGTTAATTTTACGCGCTAAAATTAAAAATTTTAAACATTAGAATCTATCTGATAACTCTTAATTTAATTATTTTAAAAAAGATTTTCAAATTAAAGAATTTTGTGTGATTAAAAATTAAGCAACTAAAGTATTCGATATCCTAATTTAATAAAAAGCTTTAAAATGAAATTCAGCAAATTTTCTGAGTTTTAACTTAGAACGAAAACTTAGAACCGAAAAATTCTCCGTTCTGAGTTAGCAAACTTAAAACTCAGAACTCAGAAAAAAATAACATAGGTTGCGATTTCAAGGAAAAAGTCTCGAAAATAAAAATTTTAAAATTTATAATTCAAAAATATAAAAAAAATATTCTAGCTTCA